>PVJL010016170.1:0-21808 GCA_004026885.1 Lyroderma lyra
TGAGATCCCACCTCACACCTGTGAGAATGGCTGTTATCAACAAGACAAGGAATAACAAGTGCTGGAGAGGATGTGGAGAAAAAGGAACTCTGGTCCACTGCTGGTGGGAGTGCAAACTGGTACAACCACTGTGGGAGACAGTGCGGAGGTTCCTCAGAAAACTGGGAATGGAGCTACCATTTGACCCAGCAATCCCCCTTCTGGGGATCTACCCAAAAGACTTGAAAACCTTTGTCCGCAAAGACTTATGTACCCCAATGTTCATCGCAGCACTGTTCACAGTGACCAAAACATGGAAACAACCAAAGTGCCCTGCGACAGATGACTGGATAAAGAAGCTGTGGTACATATACACAATGGAATACTACTCAGCTGTAAGAAAAGATGAAATATTGCCATTTGCAACAAAATGGATGGGCCTTGAGATCATCATCAATAAGTCAAACTGCAAAAACCAAGAACCATCTGACTCCACTCAGATGTAGAACATAAAACTGAAAGCAACCAAAAAACAAAACCTTATGGACGCAGTCAGTGGTTTAGTAGTTATCTGAGGGTAAGCAGGGAGGAGCTGGAGGACTCAAATATATGGTGATGCAAAGAGAATTGAATGTGGGTGGTGCACACATAGACAGTGTGCTGCAGAACTGTATACCTGGAACCTATGTAATTTATGCTAACTAATGTTACCTCAATAAATTTAACAATAAAAAAAGAAAAACAAAACAACTGTCAGTCTGTATTCTTCAGGTTGTGCTATAGGAGCATGTGGCCTTGTCTACAATGATTAGTTCAATCCGGTGAATAATGCAGTTGTATGGGGTCCATGCTCTCTTTCCATAGGACCTTGTAGTAATAAGGAAGATGTGAGCCTACAGATACCACGTGAATCTTAAGAATGAAGCTGACACAACAGAAGGCTGAGCCAAGAAACTAAGAGAAACTAAATTTTGATTGCATTTTTGGAGCTCCTGGATCAAGCCACTCATGACACTAAACACCCCCAAGGCTTTTCCACTACGTGAATAAATAAAATTTCTCACTTCAATGAGTTTGAATTTGGGTTCTCTGTCTCAACAGGATAGTAACTGAGGAATATCTCTTACCTTGAATGTTTATTATAACCGTAAAACAAAATTAAAAATTAGATGCCAATGATAATATTGAATGTGAACTATAATTAAAAGTACACACACACACACACACACACACACACACACACACAGTAGACTCTCCATTAACCAGAACTCAAGCAACCAGCACTCTGAAGCAACTGGCAAAGTACTTTTTGCCAAAGGATACAAGGACATTTAAGTCCTTTGTGCATGTCATGTTCACTTACATCCCATTGGCCAGAATAAGTCACATGGTGCAATGTCAGTAGGAAGGGAGAAATACACCCATCCCCTCTGGTGTGCCATGGGTTTACGTGGCTGAGGGATGGAGGAAAGCATTGTGAATAATCCAATCTAGTACATATGGCTTCACTTTGTAAGAACTCTGTCTGTGCTCCTCCAACCCTCTGATCTCAATTTCTATTGCTAATATGCCCTGTGGGAGTGAGAGGGCTTTCTATAGCTAGTCTGAATTTTAAAGAAAGAGAATGGTTTCCAGATAGCTTAATGGTCATAAATCCAGTAGCTGTTGCAGCAGAGTTTCCTTTTTGGCTCAACCTTCTGGCTTCTTTGTCTTCTTTATTTTTATGATAAAACATTTAAAAATATTTCTAGTAAGGTTTAATTTTGTTTTAACGTAGTAAAAACAAAAATGTACATGGCTCGATTATTTGATGTATACTTAAATATGTAAAGTAACTAGTAAGAGGTAAGGGATCTAATTCACAGCCTGATTTGTAGAACCTAGCATAGTGCTGGACATACAACATATACTTAATAAATGCTTGTTGATTGAAGTACATTGTTTTCTTATTCCTGATGGTTATTACTGATCCAAAAATAGTAACTTGTACCTGAATAAACATTTTTAATATAATGATATATATATATATATATAATACATAGACAAGTGATAAGTTTGTGTTTGCTTTGTTCAGGACTAATACAAATTTTTGGTTGCTTTTTTAAAAATGATTTATTTACATATCCTTTTAAGGTACTAAGAGTCCTTAGAACATCTAAATGGATAGTTAGAAATATGTACCAATATAGGCAAAATATACTAAGTTTAAAGTTTATAAGTATCAGCTAGTGAAAATCCCACTTAAAATTACTTTTAGAAAGCATTTAAAATTAAAATTATGTATGATGTAGATATAAAAGGATCATAATGCATGAGAAAGTTAGGAAAAAGAGTAAGTGCTATTTGAAAGATTAATTCCTTCTTTGAAGCAAGTAAATTAATTTCTAGACTTGATTTATGAAAACTGAAAATATAGGACAAAAAGAACTTAACTGAAAGACATTTTGCTTTTTATAATAAGTCACTACTTAGGGAAAGAGAAACACTGAAGCAACTAAAGGCCTTCTTGGGTTTTTTCAGTGATTCTGAAAATTCAGGATATTTTCTTTACTTTCTTACAGGAAACATTTATTATACCTTAAACATGCACTAATGCCTCAGGTTACAATCATCTTGCCAGATACACTTATGGCATAAAGAAGGGATGGAAACTAATACTGGTGAAGGTGCTCCTGCATGCCTGGGAAGGTGCTAGAAGCAAAGACTTGTGAGATGAGAAATACTCTTGTTTCAGAAACTAGACTCACAAAGTTTCAGTGACGATTTTTTGACTCCAAAATCATGTTCTTTGGCATGAGCCCAAACCCCAGAACACTGTTCATTTGATAGTGTAGTAGCAAACTGACATGAACTCCTGACATGAGCTCCACTTGCAAGTTCAATAATTGCAGTGGAGTGAAACCAAGCTTTACTTAGAGATAAACAAACAACAATGATGTATATATGTTTTGCAATTCATAAATCACAGTGGGCCAAAGTCCTACAGTGGGTATTCCCCAATGCCCCGTAAGTGGCCCCCAGGAACAGTTCAAATATAGATCTACCCACTGACACTCTCCAGTCTTTGGCTTGAGTTGACACGTTGACTCTTTCTGGCTGGAATTTCTCCTTGTGGTCGTCCCTGCAGTGTCTGCAGTGCAGACCTTACCCAGAGCCTCTAAATCCACTTCCGTTTCTGGTCGTCTCTTGTTTTTCTCATGCTTCTCGACTTACTTCCTGGTCAGAAAATAAATCTGAAACCTCCAGACTTATTCTTTGACATTTCTTTTTTTTTTTCTTTAGTAAACAACTTATTTGGTGTTTACTTTTCATTATTGCATTATTGATCTGTCCTTCCATATGAACATGTGAAAGGAAGCATTTCCTTACTTTAGTAAAGTAAAGGTTTCAAGTTCTAAAGTAAAGTAAGGGATTGCAATGAACAGCTTGTTCACCATCAATTTATAAATCTGTACAGCTTGCAGGAAACACTTCCTTAGAACTGCGTTTTTTAATTACCAAAATGATACATTGTATAAAAAACTTTATCATGGATATTGTCAAATAACCCATTATCCATAAAGTCAGAGAGAATAGTGTAGTGGACCCACAGGTACCTATCACTCACCTTCAACCACTAACAGTGCTTAGGCAGTAAGAACACACGGTGTCATGTAACTAAGAGGTAAAGAAACTCTAGTCAAGCTAAGCTGATGTGTTCTTATTGTTAAAATGCATCCAAATGATACTTAACTGTATGTAGTACAAATAGAATACCCATATTTTCAATCATTTATTAATAATCCCTTTAGTAAGGATTTGTATCAGTCAGGGCTTATAAAGTCATACAGTGTTGTAATTTAATGAAGGATGGATAAAATGTCTGGTCATATGCTCACGGGATGGTTCTGACATATCAGTTACATATAAAATCTGACCTTTTCAGAGTAAAACCCTTTACCTGCCATTCTGTTTTAGATCATCATAATTCATTTGTTTTTTGATAGATACAGATTACACATTTTACAAGTTTCTGTAATTGTTTCATGGCCATGGAAGAAAAAAGCATGCATAAATATAAAAATAAATGACTATACCTGTAGTATGGGATGGTTGTATTCTAATGATGCTTTGGGTGAGGGATTACAAACGTGAGAAAAAGAAAGCTCATTATCTCCTGGTTAGGTCCAGGGACACCATCTTTCTGGATGAAAGGTGATTCTCGTATTCACATTTAGCGCATTTCTTGATTTATAAGAAGGCATCCAAATTCTTTCTACATTAGCCAGGAGCTATCTCTTTCACCAAATTCTTATCCCAAATAAGAGGATCTCTTGATTATCAATTTTATAATTGATTAAGTGCTTTAGCAAGTACTTGTTGTTTTTACAATCTGCCTCTTATCTTTCCATCCTGTTCTCAAAGAATTTATTATAATCTACCTAAAGAGAAAAGCTATTCACATAAAAATTAGAGCTGCCAAATGAGAGCTACCAATAAGAATAGTAAGCGTTACAAGACATCACAGAAGGGGAGGATGACCATGAACTCTGGTGCTCAGAGCTTGAGACTAGAGTAGGCCTTGAAAGCCGGTGTTGACCACAGGTCCTCCGCCCACTAATCTGACATGCTTTGGCTGGCATTAAAGGGCACATCAAAGGTGTGAGGAAAACAATGGGGTCACCATTCTGGAAGAACAAAGTCATCTTTCCCCTACGCTGAGTCATCTTCCCTTTCCCCTGCAGAATTTTCTTCTTGGTCCATGATTTCACTCCCAGAGCCCTGAGCTTACAAGAAAAGAGGGCCTGGCTCTGCTCTGTGCCCAGTGAGGAGACGTAGCTGGGGGTTTTATCTTGTTCAGCCCGATTCACAGAGTAGGAAAATAAATGTCAGGCAGAAATGCTGGTCATAAGAGCAACAGATGTGCTCTGTGTCCTATCTTTAGAACTCTCTATGCTATGCTGAGGCAGTATGTATAACAATTTTTAAAATAACTAAGGGTTCACATTGGGGACTAAAAAAGTTTTGTCCCTAATGTAAGTGTTCCAAGGATAGCAGTAAGAGTTGAGAGAGGTTCAAAAGGCTTCAACAGAGCTAAGTACACAATCTGGAAAAATCTCAGGTTGCTCCTGGGTAAGTTGACAGTACCTGGTGCTCAGGATACCTGGAATCAAAAGTTTCTGTGCTCCAGGTGGTTCACATATGTTCGTGGGAGCAAATACCTGCATGTGGGAGCTCTATTATAACAGACTAGACAAGTTAACTTGCCCACATTTATGAAACTATTAGGTGACTGATTGATTAAACACTTGTTGGGATGTGAATATAAGGTCATGGGTTGCACTAACTTTTATTTAATGCAATTGAAGAGTTAATGTGAGAGTCAAATGAATAGTTCCAGACTGCTCTGCTGCTCCAGTTTACTAACTCAGCTAAATTTGAGTGTGTATGGGGATGTGGATGAATTAATGTTACCTCTCCCAAGTACTATATTTGCATTTATAACTGGCATTAGGCTATATCTTATTCCAGTTATTGCCTTTTTTTTTTAAAGCAGTATAAACTTGCTACAAATGAAAACTTCAAAGACCTTTAATAAAATTTCCTAAATAAAGCCCAGTGTCTCTGGATCAAATGTGATGGTGTGGGGGAGGCAGTGGGCTTACAAGGTCTTTCTTCCTGTTTCTTTTTTCCCCAAGGTAGCCTCTGAGCAGACCCAGTGAAATCCTGTGTATGACTGAAATGGTACGTGTGGTGACCGACCACTAACTTAACCCCAGGGGGATGAGAACACTGAGCTGGAAGATCTAAAGAAGTCTTCAAGTGTTCACCCCACAGGTGGACATGAAGCACTTTCACGGCAACTAAACCTTGCCTGTAGCTCAAGGGTCTCTCTCCTTTTAAGGAGATTGACCTAATCTAGATGGTAGGAATTTTCTTCAGTTTAAGGTCCACTTATGTCATTTTGATTATACAATTTATTTTACTTTGTTTTTGATTATACAATTTATAAATAACCAAGACATGTCTCCAAAATTTACGTCATCTCATGGGTAAGGAATTGGAGAAGTGAGTAGTAGTTGAGCTCGGCTAACTCTACTTGTCTCTGAGAGTTGCCCATATTTACTTACTTCATCTGCCCCACCCCACTCTCAGAATGAAAAACGTTATGTAATTGTTTTGCTGTGATAGCTGAACTTAGCAAAGAAGAATGTTTTTAACTTCTTTAGGAAAAGAGAATTGAAAAAAGACTGTTATATATCCACAAGTCAGAATTTCACTGGTATTTTTTAAATTATATATTCTCTATGAAAATAAAACTTTAAAAATGTTTACTTTTTTCTTCATTAAGTTGATTCTGGGAATAACAGAGGCCAAAATTCATTAGACATGTAAATCAAGTTTCTCAGGGCAATTTGATAAAAATGTCTTTTCTTAGGGGCTGTACAGTCTCTGGAAAAATATGTTACTAATGCCAGAGGGCAATCTATTTTCTCTGAGGAATCACTTTTATAAGTTGTAAGTGCATCTGCCTGTAAGCAACGGAAAAGCCAAGAAAGACAGGCTGAAACAAGTAAGGGACTTTCTTGCTTCAAGCAGCAAGATATCAGGGACGAGCTTCCGGAGCTGGGATGGTGGCTTAGCAAAGTCTTCAGGTGGTTCTCACTTTTGTGGTTTCAAGTGGGAAGGACGAGGAAGAAGGAAGGGCACAGTGCAAAGCCATTGCCAGCCAGATCTTTTAAAAGCCTTTTCTAGAAGCCTCAAGCAGAGACTTCTGTTGACGCTGTATTGGCCAGAACTGGATCACGTGGCTGCCCCGCTTCCATCCAGTCCAGGAAAGTATCTCGCTTTTCGTCTGCCTACCGGTAGGGGACGCTGTTTGGAAAGGTGGTGAGGTGGTTGGTGTGGGAGCTAGTTTATAACATCTGCCACCACTGACGGGGAATTTTTTTTCTTACCGATTCCCTGTCATGGGGAATTATTTTCAACAAACAAAAAGTTTTCAGTTCAGAAGTTCTAGTTTAAGAATGCAATGTCCTTACCACGTATTTCCTTTTTAAAATGATAGATTTGGGCTGTCTTGTCTCTAAATAGCTACTTCTTGTAGCTTGTGTTCTGAGAGCAGTGTATCTAAGATCAAATGACAAAATGAAGGGAAACATCTTGTGACCTTTCTTTTTTTGGTTTTATTCATTTGGGATGTATTTCTTGCCAGAACAGACAGTTTAGTATTTTCAAATATTTTGGTGTTTATTTGTTTAAGACCAAGACAGAACCATCATGAATAATGAATATGTAAAAAAAGAACCTAACAATGAGATACACACTTTTGAAATTCATTTGACTCTATTAAACTAAGACAGTTAGAATTGAAAAACTAATTTTGGAAGCAAAAATTTTGGAAGCAAAAATTTTGTTCATTTACATGGGTCAAGTTTTGAAACTCTATTAAAGACAGCTAAACATTATTGATCATTAAATATCTAATTTGAGTAGCAGATCCTACTATAAATCCAGTCATCAGATTATAGTAACTCAAAGCTTAAAAAAATACTTTTTACAATTAGAATAAAATACTCTCAGAGAAACTTTGTAAAATAAGAGATCCTGTCATACACTCAATATTGCAAATACTTAACATTTTGATGTATTTCTGTTTATGAATAGGAAATAATAATAGTCAATGTTAATTGAACACATAATCTAGACCAATAATTTTAGTTGTGTTATGTAACTTAATCCTCTCCAAAACTCTAGGAGCTGGGTACGGTTTTAGCCCTATGTTTACAGCTATAAAGATAGTTATGGTTAAGCAACTTGCTCAAAGTCACATGGTAAGTAAGTAGCACAGCTGGAATGGGGACTCGGAAAGTCTTTGAAACTTCAGAACTCTCAGGACCTGAACAGGCAATGTCGGGTATCCAGGAAACCAGAATGAGGGACTCCAGGCTTGCGTTCTGTCTTTGTGTCATGTGATCCAAGATTCCGACTTCCAGGGAAGCCTGATGGCTCAGCTGTCTGTCCATCAGTAGCCTGGTTCTTGTTCTTCCTGGGGGCTGAAATTTCATGTCTCCATAGACTTTGTGAGCCCCTCCGTTGCAATCAGTAAACGTTTGCCTAATTCCCAGCGTGTCTCTGATGCTTCCTATCAAAGAACACTGATACAACAGATTTTTGTCATATAGAAAATCTCCACATTTTTTTCCCAGGGGAACAATGTGCTGAGTTGCCAACAAGAAATCTATAGATGAACTTCTTAAAAACAATCCATTAGAAAGTCAGATATTATATTCATAAATATAAAAAGAATGCTCCTTCTATCCTAATTGACCTTTTAAAAAAAGGTCTCTGTTAGTACTACTCGGTCACTTTATTTATTGTAAGTTATGTGCACAGGCCCCTAATATGTTGACTCTAAAATTGTACACACTTAGCCATTTCCATTTGGCAAGGGCCTTACCTATTTTACATAACATAGTTAGTACACTGCTTATAGGCAGTAACAATGCTTCATACTCTTAATGTTTGTTTTAGGTAAACAGTTCGAGTAAGTTTACTCGTGTAAAAACTTCAAGCAAAACAGACAAAGTAAGAGACTCCTTTTAACTCCTCCCACCCCTCTCCTGGAGGTGAATTCAGTTATCAGTTGGAAGGGGAACCTTCCAGTTCTCTTCCATACATTTACTTATATCCACGTCCACATGTAGAAATATAGAGGTTTGGGTTGTGTTTTATTTTTAAAAACTTAAGTATAACAATGAAAGTGATTTGCTCTTTTCCATGTCAGTACAAATGGATCCATCTCATTCTTTTAAACTGCTGCCAGGTATGGATCTACAATTTTAACTGTTCCTCTTCTGATGGACAATTCAGTTGTTTGAAATTGTTTATCATTACAATTACATTGTAATAATATCCACATGGTGGATATTCTTATACATTTCTCCTTGTGCATCATATGTGCCAGTATGTCTCTAGGATACATGTCTGTCGATTTCTTCAGTGGAAATATGTGTGCTTTAAAATTTTTTAATAGTAAAATATGAACTCATAGCCAATTACATGATCATATACCACTAGTTCCCTGTGGTCACACCAATCTTCTTTTTCTCAACAGTTACTCTTACACAAAATCATTTTTACATTCTGCTTTCAGTTTCTCTCTTTTGTACTTCCATTCCTCTAAAATGACTCCTATTAAAGATGTATTTTTGGTTGCAAGTAATAGAAAACTTAATGGAACCAATTTAGACAAAAGGGGTAATTTATTGACTCATGTAAGCAAACTGTGGGGAGGGCCCCAGTCTAGCGATTTCTTAGGACAACCAGCATTGAGGCCAGAACTTTGCCAGCATTCGTTTTGCTTCTGAGTTTCACTCTTTTACTGCAGGGCAACTTCTTTCTTTGAGAGCTCTTTATATTCTGATACAAGTCCTTTATTAGTTACAGGTTTTGCAAATATTTTCTCTCAATCCATGGCTTGTCTTTCAATTATCAATATCCTTCAAAGAGCAGAAGTTTTAAACTTTAAGTCCAATTTATTAATATTTTTCTTCTATGAATTATGATTTTGGTGGTGTAGCTAAGACATCTTTGCCTAACCCAAAGTCACAAAGATTTTACCCTATGTTATCTTCTAGAAGGTTTGTAGTTTTAGGGTGTACATTTAGGTCATTGATCAATTTTGAGTTAATTTTTGTACAAGGTGCAAGGTATGTCTGGAAACTTAGTATTATTCTTTTTTGTATATGGACATCTGATTTTCTTCCAGCACCATTTGTTAAAAAATGATCCTTTCTCCACTAAATCGCCTTTGTATCTTTGTTGAAAGTCAGTTGTCTTTCTGTACTCTCCATTCTGTTCCATTAATTTATTGGTTTGTCTTTACTTCAATACCACACTGTCTTGAACACTGTACCTTTATAGTAAGCACTGAAATCAGGTACAGTTAGCTCCATCTTTGTTCTGCTTTTTCAAAATCGTTTTGGCTAGGTCAGATCTTTTGCATTTCCATATAAATTTTAGGATCTATTTGTCCATTATGACAAAAACACCTGTTGGGATTTTTTTAGGTGAATATTTTAAATTGACATAAAATTCCCATCCCTTAGCATTTATCATTTTAGCCACTCTAAAGTGTCTAATTTAGTGGTTTTTTAGTATATTCATAAAGTTGTGCAACTATCACCACTATTTAATTTCGTATTTTTTCATCACCCCCAAAAACCTTGTCTCCATTTGCATCACTTCTTGTCACTCTTCTACCACCTCCTTTCTATGGATTTGCCTCCCATGGGCATTTTATATAAATGAAGTCATGCAGTATTTGTTCTTCTGTGTCTGTCTGCTTTTACTTGGCACGATGTGTTTGAGGTTCATCTGTGTTGTAGCACGTATCGCCTGCTAGGGCTTTAATTGGGAATGCATTGAATTCATCTATCAATTTGAGGAGAATTGGCATCTTAACAATATTAAGTGTTCAAACCCACAACAAGGTACCTCTCGATCTGTCTACGTCTTTCACTTCTCTCAGCAGTGTTTTGTATTTTTTAGCATAAAAGTCTTGCACGTATTTTGACAGATTTACCCCAACATATTTCATATGTTTTTAATGCTATTTGTAATTTCTAAAAATTGCAATATCCAATTGCTCATTACTAATATAGAGAAATATAATTGATTTTTGTACATTAATTTCATTGAATTTTCTCTATTGTTTTTATGCTTTCTGTTTCTTGTATTTCCTCTCTAGTCTTAATTATTTCCTTTCTTCTATTTACTCTGGTTTTGATTTGTTTCCTTTTTGTAACTTCTTAGGGTGGAAGCTGGATCACTGAATGATTTGAGACCTTTTTTTTCTAATACAAGTATTTAGTGCTATAAATTTTCCACTTAATTGTGTTTTAATTTTCATTCAGTTAAAAATTCCAATTACCCCTTTGGTTTTTTTCTTTTACCCATGGATCATTTCAAAGTATGTTATTTTGTTTCCAAACAGGATTTTCCAGAGATCTTTTTGTTATTGATTTCTTTAATTCTATTGTGATAGAGAAAGGACTCTGTGTGACTTGAATCCTTTTAAATCTATTGACACTTACCTTGTGGCCAAGAATATGGTCTGTTTCAGTAAATGTTCCAAGTGCAGTTGAAAAATTAGGTTTTCTTCTGGTGTTGGGTCAAGTCATCTATAAATATCAGTTACGTCAAATGGATAGTGCTGTTCAATTATTCTGTATCTCTTGATTTTCTGTGTACTTGTATTATCAACTATGGAGAGAGGGATATGGAAATCTGTGACTATTAATGTGGGTTTCTTCATTCCTCCATGCAGTTCTATCAGTTTTTCCTTACTGTATTTTGAAGCCCTATTATTAAGAACACAGACACTCACGATGGCATGTGCTCTTGATGAATTGACCCATTTATCATTATACATGACCTTCTTTTTTCCTAGTAATACTGAGTAGGCAGCATAGAGTTGGCTCTTGTTTTTAAATATCCATCCTGACAATGTGTCCCTATTTTGCAGACGTTTATATTATTGACATTTAAGGTGATTATTGACATGCCTGAAGTAAGTCTATATCATCTACCATTTTTTTCCATTTGTTTTATCTGTTCTCTGTCCCCCCTTCTCTTTCTTCTTTTTTCCATTTTAAAGTTTGAATATGTCCTTGATTCCATTTTACCCCTATTGTTGGTTTGTTAGCTATAACTCTTTATTTTGCTAGTTTTCTGGTTGCTTTTGGGTTTGCAGTATACATTTTTAACTTATCACAGTCTACCTTCAAGTGATGTATCATTCCACATTTTTAAATAACTTAGAAAGCATACTTCCATTTCTCCCCATCCAGCCTTTATGCTATTGTTGTGATACGTTTTGCTTTATTTAAAAATTTTTTGTGTGTATCTGTCATGTTTTAATTATACAAGTTATTTTAAAATTTATGTATGTGTTATGAACTCTATAACACAATGTTGCTATATTTGTTTAAATATTCAATTGTTTAAAAATTGTTTTAAAAGATTTAAATAATGACAAAAAATTGTCTAATTTACCCATATCGTTACTATCTCCAGTGCTCTTTATTCCTTTGTTTAGATCCATATTTCCATCTGGTATCATTTTTCTTTTGCCTGAATGACTTCCTTTTATACTAAAGCGTGGGTCTGCTGGTGATGAATTCTTTCAGCATTTGTATGTCTCAATAACATGAAGTTTGTGGTTAAGAATGATTTAGTCTTTTTAATTTAGTGTTTTAAAATGTATTCTAAAGAGTTTATATAGTTCCCCTAGTGACAATGATTATTTTGCCAATCAGGATTACTTAACAATTTATTATGAGTTTGAATGTGGGATATATGCTTATTTATGTTTTTATTTGTATTTTTGGCATAATAATGTCTTTTAAATTGGAATTACTTTGTTGGTTTTAATGCCTATGATGGGTTCTGTTTCTAAATAAAAGGCTTGTTCCAAAGCACAGGGAACACTAGTCTATAATCCAGCATGGAATATCATGTTTAGTGCTCCCAATCACCATTTTATAATAATTATGCCTAGATTGCCCTAAAGTAATATATATAAATATTTTTAATCCTTGGAAACCTTTATGAAATTATTTTCTATTTTACTCTATTTTTTCTTGAAATTTGGAATTATTGAATTGCCATTCTGGTATTCATTTAAACCTTTTTGGAGTTCATAAAGTGGAAAGTTCTTGTACACAGAACATCAGAAAAACCAAGAAATATGTCAATTTTTTAGCTTTCTGGTGTGTTGTAGTCCTTATGTCCAGTCTGTTGTCGTCTGAGCCATCAGCTGACAGCTTCTAGGTCTCCATGGAACTTGGTTTAGCAGAGCAGCTGATGGGTATTAATCAGACTTTGAGTTAGAAATGCAGTCTAAAGAGTTTACCTAGCTCACTTTGGGACAATGACTATTTTGACAATCAGATTACCCAGCACAAACTTAATAAGTGAAAGATATTTGGAAATATATACTAGGCAACATTTATATTCAGTTTGCCCATGTTACCTATCAGAGGTAAATATTAATATATAGCTTTGTTTTACATTTGCTCAGCTAGCAAATACAATTTTTAAAACATAAAAATGTAAAAATATAAAAACCTAAGCATATTATAAATCTTTTAAAAATGGAAATTTTGTTTTAGAAGTCCATTTCATTGCTGGATTATTGGTGCCTATGGGTCAGGGCACAGGGTGAGGGAGAGAGCCTTGACCTGAGGTCTGGAAGCCAGACTGGAAATGCAAGAGGGGATAGAATTAAGCCTGGGTGAAAGTAAGATAGAAGTGAAAGATACAGAACTTTGCAATATAACAATCAAAATGGAAAAATGGAATGGGCTGTTCTGTGAAACAGTGAGTTTCACTAAACGTGTTCAGCAGAATCTGGGCAATATGTGACATCACAGGGTGTACTTGTATTAAGAAAACGTGACTTCTAGCATTCCTCCTTGTTTTAAGAGTCTTTTATTTTAGTGGTGCTATATATTATACCAAAAGTTAGAAATAACACAAATTCCCAACATCAAGGAAAAGATGACACAAATAATGATTTATGTGAATTTTAAACAATATACAAAGTTACAAGTCTATAGACTAAATCATTACTGACAAGTTCTGCAAAAATAATTTTCCACAAGCAACTAAAATCACAAATTTATGTTGCTTATGGTAGTATAAAATATGTTTATTAAGTATTATATAAAGAGAATATGGCATCATAAAAATTAATGACTGAGTTTTTTATTTTAAATAACATCCTTCAACCACTGTGGAAGGCAGTGTGGAGGTTCCTCAGAAAATTGGGAGTGGAGCTGCCATTTGACCCAGCAATCCCCCTTCTGGGATCTACCCAAAGAACTTGAAAACCTTTGTCCGCAAAGACCTATGTACCCCAATGTTCATCGCAGCGCTGTTCACAGTGGCCAAAACATGGAAACAACCAAAGTGCCCTGCGACAGATGACTGGATAAAGAAGCTGTGGTACATACACACAATGGAATATTACTCAGCTGTAAGAAAAGATGAAATATTGCCATTTGCGACAAAATGGATGGACCTGGAGATCATCATGCTTAGTGAGATAAGCCAGACAGAAAAAACAAAGAACTGCATGATTTCACTCATATGCGGAATATAAAACTGAAAGCAAAGAAAAAAAGAAATGAACAAATAACCCATGGACACATCAATAGTTTAATGTTTATTTGGGGATGAGTGGGTTAGGGAGGGGAGAAAGGAGAGGGGGTGGGAGAGGAGGGGGGGAAGCTAAATATAAGGTGATGGAAAGAGAAGTCACATTAGGTGGTGAACTTATTATACAACAAGCTGACAATGCACTGTAGAATTGTATGCCTGAAACCTATGTAATCCTTGCTAACAGATGTCACCCCAATAAGTCTAACAATAAAAATAAATTTAAAATAAATAAATAAATAAATAAATAACATCCTTTAGAGTCTTAAAAATCTCATTTTAAAGGAGAATCTGTGCATATTCTTCAACAAACCCTCATTTAATACTCAGGGATGAACTAAAGACTAACTCATTAATCCTTACAACAACCCTAAGAAGTATTATTATTATTTATTATTATATGTTTTAAGAAAAAAATCTAGTTACTGCTACTATTAAAAAGTATAATATAGATATAGCCTTGTGCATGCTCTAAAATAATAATTATGTCTCTGTCTCTCTGTCTCTGTCTTTCTCTCTCTCTCTCTCTCTCTCTCTCTCACACACACACACACACACACACACACACACACACACACACCTGCCTCTGAGAAGGGAACTAGGGTTCAAGATGAGTTCAATACTTTTTCGTACTATATAATTAAAACATTTGCATGCATTACTTTAAAATACAGCATAAAAAATAATGTTTGGTTCTGAATTTGAAGTCCAGAAAGAGTCTAGAAGCATGACCAGAAGTTGATCCTGAGATAGGTTAAACTACATACTTGAGCAAAGCCATAAGCTTCAAATAACAATTGAAGATGCAGACAAGAATGAAACCAGCAACTTGATCATGAAATAGATTAGGAGAAAATAAAACGTTTTTAGTTAAATGAGAAGTCATAAATCAGGAAACAATTCTAGGTGAATGCTTTATCAAAAGCTTATAGCCACTGGGTGGTTGGACCTAAAAATGGTTAAGAAATTCACAATGAAGGACCACCTGAAAACTAGCTGAGCAGAAGTCCTACAGCTAAGAATAAACAGAAGAAGCCACATTGAGACTGAAGACAGATTCTAAAATGTACATGTAACTACAAAGGGTCAAGAATGAAGAAGTAAATGGTGAAAAAACAATTGCTCCCCCAGATGCCAATATTCATAATAAATTGCTGTAATAAGACAGAGGTAGGTAGATAAACCAGTGGGGCACCACAGAGAGCCCAGAAAAAAAACTACGTGTATGAACCCTTGATATCTGGCAGAAGTAGCTTGACATACAAGTGAAGAGGGACAGATTTTTAAATAAATAGTGCTGGGAAGGAAGGAAACAAGCAAGGAAGGAATTCACAACGACCAAAAGAGCAGAGCATCAAAAGGGCTGCACGTCAGTATCCGAGGAGCAGTTTATTTAGAAGCAGCAAAACTTCGGTCCTTAGACTGCTTCCTAACCGTGACTCAGGCAACTTTTGCACTTTTCAGATTGAGGCAAATAGTCATCCTCACTCGTAGACACAGGCCTTGTAGGGGAGAGTACGTCCCCAAACACGTTCACAGGGAAACATTTCTCTCCCTCACACTGGCTCAGCCTTCGTCATCCATCCACTCCCTGGATGTGTGCTGAGCACCTACTCTGCATCACAATGGGCATAAGCTAACATATTTCAACATGTAGGACAAAAGGTGCTATTCTGTCTAACTGGTTTAATAAGTGTCTGACCCTTGGGTTTCTAGGCAGGTATTGTAACTGAGTACCATCTGGCTTACCCTGTCATTTGTGTCATAGCAAACACCACTGAGGAATGTAGTAGCTTCCTGTTGCCACTGTAATGAAGAAACACAAACTTTGTGACTTAAAACAACACACATTTATTCTCTTATAATTTTGGAGGTCAGAAGTCCAAAGTCAATTGCAAAGACTAAAGTGAAGGGGTCCACAGGGCTGTGTCCCCTTGGGAGCCTGTAGGGGAGGGCCCATTCCCCTGCTTCTTTCCCCTCCTAGCGGCTGCCCACCTTCCTTGGCTGTGGCCGCATCACCCTGACCTCTGCTTCTGCCCTCACATCATCTTCTCTGTCTCTTGCCTGTCTCGTTTCCCTTATAAGGACCCTCATGATTACACTGTCCACTCAGAGAATCCAGGATAAGCTCTCCGGCTCAAAATCAAGTTATTATGGACTTTAGTCACATCTACAAAAAATACACAGCAACACCTAGATGAGTGTTTGCTGGGGTGGGGAGGGTCAGTAGCCTAACCATAAAGCTGATCATCACATTTACTTAATATTTTTCTTTAAATATGCTCACGATTTAAGTATATACATGGAAAAAGAAAAAAATGTGTTTTATGGCATAATGAAAAACCCATGTCATGTTCGATAAACATAAAGTATATGAAAGTAAGTGACAGTATCATTAATTTCCAGCTAGATGCCACTGCCTGCCCCAGGCTGAGCCTGTGCTGGGTCTGGCTATTTACACAAGGAGACCAGCCAGTGTTAGAAAGTTGTTAATTTAGCACCAAATTGACCCTTTCTCGTTGATAGGAAGAGAAGGATTGAAAGGCCTTCAAAAGAACACGACTATCGCAATATTTAGTGCAGCATCTGTGCACCAAATACAATCCTATCTGCCAGAGTCTTTCAAACTTAGGGAAACACGGGCATCGTGCTCCCAATCCAAGCCGTTGAGTCAGGCTGCATTTAAGTCAGCCTGCCCTTCACTGACTGGCTTGTCATTGTTACACCACCTTACCTGTTTCCTTACCTGTCGAACGGCAGTCGTCATGAGACCTCATTCACAGGCCTGTTTGTGGATCCTTAAATGAGATCATGCATGCACAGGCCTCGGCATAATGCCCGGCACATGGTACGTCCCTCGAAATTGTCAGTCACTTTTAAAGCAGGAAGTCACTATTGTAACTCTGACATCAGGACAGTCTGGTATTTTTGGCTCTCTCCTCTCCCTCCCTACCCTGAAACTGAGACACTTGGCCTTGACCTAATCTCTTCAATGTCAAGGTGCAAAAACATACAACTGAACCTTTTATTTCGACTATGGACTCAGTACCACAATTCAAGTCTAAGTGACTTTATGAAGGGGCACAGAAAACCGAAGCAGGTGCGGATGGTGGGCAAGGTTACCTGAGTGATAGTACTGGTTTGCCGCAATCGCCGTGGTCCATTACTAACCAGTACTCAGGGGTGCGCGCCGACTCTGAGCTAACACTGCGCGACAGCTCCAGGGGGGTTGTGCAGGGTGGGCCTTGGGCTGGCTGGCTGCCACACGCTCTGAGGGGCCATCTAGGAGCTGCATCTCATGCACAGTCGGGCCACTGTGTGCTGAGAGGCACGAGCTACCAGGAGTAAAATTATAATGTGTTCGGAATTGGACTCTGCACTTCCCTTTGGCTGCCTGTGTGTTGCTCAGTATAATTTGAGGTGTTGAGGATGGACCACAAAAAGCTCGGTGGTTTGGCATACCAAGCTGGCTTATTAATTACCTTTCTAACTTCCTGGTAGCCATGTTTAGCAAACATCATTTAGGATTATGATTGCTGGATTCAAACTACAGAAAGTGCTCGTATTTCATGGATATGTAATTTTTTATGGTTGTAAGAGCTTTTTTTAAAAAAAAAAATCTTTGGAAGATGGAAAGGCTCAGAGAGACATTTTATTTTGACTCTTTATGGGCACGGATTCTTAAAACTCTGGTGTTGTCGATGAAATCTTAATTGAGTGTTGATTTATTGCCAAGTTCTCTTGGTTTATTAGGAAATGTGAGTTATTATATTATGAATAAACCTAAAAAGCTAATCATTGAAATTACAGTTGGACTGATTTGAAAATTTAAAAGGCCATTTTTCCAAATCGTATTTCCATATTACTTTTAGAATAGCCTCATACAAACGACCTACATTGACACACAGGCTTCCTCCGTCTTATGCAATTAAAACAGTTTCTCCCCGAAGGGAGCTGGTTTGCTACAGTTACAGTCTCACTTCAGAGAAAGAGAAATCGGTGAACTGCTTGTCACCAAGACGAAGCAGAGATGCAGGTTTTATGCAGCCTGCAGCTGATGCAATCCTGCAGTCCCTCTTTGAGAAAAAAACATAGCAAACAGTTGACTGTTGCAAACTTTGCAAAAATATGTGACCCTGTGAACGCATCAGTAATGTCCCCTGACGGGGCCTAGAAAAAAAAGACGTGAGGGGCCTGAGGCTTCGGCGTCATTACTGTCACAGTTGATTCACCTCTGAGTAAGATGTGTTATTGTGGAAATTGCTCAGAATGCTCCCGTTGCCCGGTTAACGAGAAGCTCTTTGATTTTGATCCTTGGGATGGACAATATTATAATAATCAATTACCTGTACAAGATGACTTATCCTATTGTTGACAGCGTACCCTTATCAAGTTCATTTATGGAATCATGATACAATTGAAAATTGTAGCATTTCACATGTTTTAAAAACTACAGAATCACAAGTATCACTTTGAGGAGATGTGAGAAAAATGGAAACAAAAGATTATACATGCCTGAAAGCATGTTTTTCCTCAGCGTAGATTTTTCTCCTAAAGATGTAATAAGTAAGATTAGATCTTGCGTGTGTTTACATAATTATTTTTTTGAAGAATGTTATATACATATGTAACTAGGGGTTGAAAATGAAGAAAATCAAGAGAGTGAATCAAGCCCCAAGCTTAAAATAACTTCTTCCTAACTAGGAAAACACAATTTTTCCTGACCCGTACCTAGCTTACATCTCCATGATTAAAAAGAAGTGGACAGTTTAGACGTTTACTATAGGAAATACAAAGAAATCTCTATAGATCATTCTGGGAGAAAAAAACCTTTTATTTTTGTCTTCGGAGTTTCCTGGAATAAGAAAAGAATGTCCTTAGTTTTCCATTTGGATTCTAGGGAATTGGTCCTTGAACCTTTTCTTGTCTCAGGCAAGTACACAGTTTTAAAATAGCCCAATATTTGGGGTTGTATGTTCCCCATTTTTCCTTTTTGGCGATGAAGAATGAAATACTTAAATGGCCAAAAGAGGAAGGAAGGAGGGGAAAGAAGCATAGAATTAAGGTCTGTAATTGGAAATTGGGGAAGGAAAACAATATGAATTTATTGACAATTTATCTGGCCCACCTCACCATCCCAGGAAACGACGCTGCGAACCCGGACCCTGGGGACAGAGAGGCCTGCGGCCTGCTGTGTGCATGAGACGATGCGACACATCCGGACGGGGCAGGACTTGGGTGGGCTGTCCAGTCTGGGCAGGTGGCATAATTATTTTATTTTATTTTATTTTTTTGGAAGTTTCAAGTTGTATTTTATTTCTTAAATTATTTGAATCTGGAATCTGAAATAAAGTTATTTTACACTAACTATCACATAGGTTGTAAGGACAATGTATTGTAAGGATCAAAGGAAGTATATATCATAAATTCATTTAAAAATCTATGATATAGCCTAAAGCATAATAGCAAGACATATGAACCAATGTATTATTCACCAATTAAAATTATGTACCTAGTTCTTCAAAATCTGACTTCTGTCCCAATGACCCTAATAGAATTACTCTTCGAGATAATACCTACAGCAGAAAGTTGTTTGAAGGTCGCGAACCTGCATTAAAATATTTTGTAAGCTATAAATGCCAGTAGCAGGTTAGCTCTTACAATCAATCCTAAGGGGCTTCCTTCATATTTATTCTCTCAGAGTTTTGCTGATTATGGCTCTTCCACTGTTTCTAGTCCCTCATCCTCACTGGCTTCCATGGTCCCCAGAGATTCTTGGCTGCTGCTTCTTTTTTATTTTATTATTTTATTGTTAGACTTATTGGGGTGACATTGATTAGCAAGAATGACGTAGGTTCCTGGTTATTTTATTTTTTTAACTTGTTGCATTCACAGCTCCTCCAGGATGCCCCTCCGAATCCCTGCGTCCCCTGCTGGCGGCCTCGTCTTTCTCTGCTCGCTGTCCCCTCATCCCCAAGGCTGCCCCCTCTGCAGCACCTTTCAGTCGCCATTGCCAGCTGGCTGTCCATCGGAAGTCCCTGATCACAGGGAGAAGGGCGCCTTCTCCCAGAGAACGGAGCCACGGCCCCACTCACTTGGGAGCCAAGACCCTCTCGGATCTGTGGGGCCCCTCTTGGCCCTGTGTAGAGTGGCTGCTTCCTGAGGGTTTGGTTGTTGCTACAGGAGACTGTCCTTGGAAAATTGTTGTCCATGGGACTCAGATCCTATGGGAATGGAGCCTGGGTTCACCCAAACAGGGGCTGACGGGGGGTGAAGAGAACAGGGACAGGGCAGCGAAGACGGGCGTGGTGACGATCCCCGTGACCCTGGGACACTACGGGGTGGGTGTGCAACTCAGCTCATTGCTTTTTCTTCTTTATCCCCCCACTTTCCTGC
The DNA here is from genome assembly GCA_004026885.1 of Lyroderma lyra. NCBI lineage: Eukaryota > Metazoa > Chordata > Mammalia > Chiroptera > Megadermatidae > Lyroderma > Lyroderma lyra. The sequence goes on from PVJL010016170.1 coordinate 20,581, forward strand.
CACCCTGTAGGAGGTTCCACAGGGAGGTGACAATGCGGTTTAGGTCCTGCTCAGAATGTCACTGAATGGACATCACCCGGGGCTGCCAGTAGCCACAGTTGCGTGCTGGGGGCCACAGTTTCTTCCCCAAGGGGCAAGCAAAACTGGACGCTGAGGGGCAGGACGTGTAGACAGTCCTGGTTAACCCGCACTTGTCTCCCGCCCCCTCCCCTCAGCACATCTGACCTCTGACCTGCTACCCAGGATGCTGATCCCGGCGAGCACAGCCCCCAGTGGCTTCTGCTGATGGGGAGCACAGGAAGGGGGTCGCAAGGTGGGAGCGGAGGGGCTGGGGTGTCCGTCCCCCACTCCCTCCCTGCCCGGGCGCTGTATCTCTGGCGGTCAACGCACTTCATCTTCATGGGCGACCATCCTTGGCTCCACTTCTCAGGGTGCTTGGGGAACGCTTCCTTCCAGGTCAGGTGCTGTGGGAAGGAGACTCTGACAGTCCACCTGTAAGAGGGTGGGGGGTGCTCTGGGGTCACTGCCTGGGGAGGGGCAGTGGGGGAAGCAGGACTGGGCAGAGCGAGCCCGAGTGGCCCTGCCGTGGGCTGGGCCCGTATGGAAATGCCTCCGTGCAGACCAGTCGTCGGAGGCCGTTGGCCCCGGGAAGGGCACGTCTTCCGTGGGGACGTTCCCTTCGTTGGGGACAAGAGGTGGACGGGTTCAGCTGTGGAGGAAATCCCCTTACACCCTTCGAACCAGCAGCCCTAACGGCCGCCCCGACTTGCAGCGCGTCTCCTAACCTGCGCACACCGCTGCGGGCAGCCTACCCTCCAGTCACACGGGTTTGAGAGCACGAGCCCACTTACACACACAATGTTTTCAATAAACATCTGTACTGTTTTTGGTCTGTGGTTGGGAGTCTGCAGATGCAGAAGGCCGACTAAATGCATTGATCCTCCCATAGTATGCCGGCAACTGGAGCATCCGCAGATTTTGGTATTTGTGGGGAGTCCCGGAACTAATGTGAGAGAGAGAGACAGAGAGAGAGAGAGAGAGACAGAGAGAGAGAGAGAGAGAGAGAGAGAGAGAGAGAGAGAGAGAGAGAGAGAGAGAGAGAGAGAGAGAGAGAGAGAGAGAGAGAGAGAGAGAGAGAGAGAGAGAGAGAGAGAGAGAGAGAGAGAGAGAGAGAGAGAGAGAGAGAGAGAGAGAGAGAGAGAGAGAGAGAGAGAGAGAGAGAGAGAGA
>PVJL010016171.1:0-21808 GCA_004026885.1 Lyroderma lyra
TAGCTATCAGGGAAATGCAAATCAAAACCACAATGAGATACCACTTCACACCTGTGAGAATGGCTGTTATCAACAAGACAAGGAATAACAAGTGCTGGAGAGGATGTGGAGAAAAAGGAACTCTGGTACACTGCTGGTGGGAGTGCAAACTGGTACAACCACTGTGGAAGGCAGTGTGGAGGGTCCTCAGAAAATTGGGAATGAAGCTACCATTTGACCCAGCAATCCCCCTTCTGGGGATCTACCCAAAGAACTTGAAAACCTTTGTCCGCAAAGACTTATGTACCCCAATGTTCATTGCAGCGCTGTTCACAGTGGCCAAAACATGGAAACAACTATAAAATCTTTTTCTGGAGATTTTTCATTTTTTTCTTAGCGGTTTTGATTCCTAACGTATTCATTGTGTTTGAAGTGTTTTCATTTCTGGGCATGAGGGCTTTCTTTTCCTGGTCTTTCTCTTTCCAGTTGGTATTGCTATACTGTCTTGCTCTAGAACAAACACTAGGTGGCACTAGGGGGCAAGCTTTGGGAGAGAGCTAGGGGAATTGGTTAGGCCATATGTCCTGCTTCCGCATGGGCTTGAGGGCAGGGTACTCTGTGGCTGCTCTATTTCCTGCAGCAGGTCCCCTGGTCTTGGATTCTACAGCAAGACTAGTCTCTTTATCTGGGAAGTTGAGAAGGAGTGGGGACACCAATGCAAGGGAAGCCAGTAGTGGGCTGCATTCACCTTGGCCAGAGCCAGGTGCTTGCTGCCAGCTCAGCCTTTCTCTCTTCTCCTGAGCCTGCATTGTACCCAGGACCATGTTTCAGTGTTTAAGCATTTTTACATCAGTTGTTCTTTGTTTTAAAGTCACTCAGAGCTGCAGCTGGGGGCCCTGTTCCTGCTTAGGGCAGTTCAGATGCTTTGTTCAGCTTCTGATTCACCCAGGGCATGGTACTCAGCTGGGGCCCTAATGCGTTGCTGTTGGGTCCAACTCTCCCATGGCCTCACAGGGTTCCAGTTGCTCTTGCCTCAGCTTCTGTCACCACTCGGCTTCCCCCTTGTTCAATATCGTGTTGTTCCTTGGCCAGGGTCCCTTGACTCCTTCCTAGTTTCTCCAATCAGCCCATTTGTGTCAGGTTGTGATCCTCATTCATGTCTCCACTCTGCTTTGCTCCCTCCCTTCTCCCCCTCCCTACCCCTTTTTCTCTAACCTTCAGGTGTTTTCTTGCAATAGGTGGATCTCTCAGCTGAGACTGTTTTACTTAGGGTTTCCTGTGCCAGACCCTGGCCATTCAATTCTATTTTTCAGGAGAGATTTTAGGTATTCCTTCTCTTGCCACCATCTTGACCTAATTTCTCAGCTATAAGCTCACACTGGAGCTGGAGAGAAAAGTAGCTCAGTCTCGGCATGGAGCTGATGACCAGAACCACCCATTTTAATCATTTTTAAATGTGTAGTTCAGTGGAATGCAGTGTAATCACATTGTTTTGCAACCATCCCAAGAATTTTTTTCATTATGCCAAATTGAAACCCATTATACAATAACTCCCCATTTCTTCCTTTTCCAAATTTCTGGTAATCACTATTGTACTTTCTGTCTATAAATTTGACTATTTTAGGTAACTCCTATAATATTTTTTCTTTTGTAATTGGCTTATTTCACTTAACACAATATCTTCAAGATTTATCCAAGGTGTAGCCTGAATCAGAATTTCATTCCTCTTTATTAAGGCTAAATAATATCTATATCTATAGATATCTATATAGATATCTATATAGATATAGATATACCACATTTTTTATCCATTTATTTGTTGATGACATTTGAATTATTTCTACCTGTTGACTGTTATGGGTAAAGCTATTATGAACACTAATTATTGGTATACAAGTATTTGTTTGAATCCTTGCTTTCAATTATTTGGAGGGCTATATCTAAAAGTAAAATTGCTAGATTATATAATAATTCTATTTTTAATATTTTGTGCAACCACCCTGCTGTTTTCCACAGTGGCCGTACCATTCTGCGTTCCCACCAGCAATGCACAAGGGCTCTAATTTTTTTGCATTCTAACATTTTTATCTGGATTTTGTTTGTTTGTTTGTTTAATAACCATTCTAATGGGTATGAAGTATTCTTTTCTTATGGTTTTGATTTGCATTTCTGTAATGACTAGTACTGTTCAGCCTCTTTTCATGTGCTTATTGGCCATTTGGATATCTTCTTTGGAGAAATGTTTGATTAAATCATTTGCTCTTATTTTTGGTTATTGTGTTGATTGAAAGACTAGCATCTTGATATAGAATTACTGGGAGTCTTTATTCTAGTCTATTACAATCCTTTCCATCACTGGGACAATGATATATCTGACTTGCTATTAATAACAGAGGGTTTATAGAGGAAGGACAAAAAGATAGATGCTAAGCTAAAAAAATACATCAAAATAGGTTTTTAAGATATTAACCTCATTGGAAAAACAAAAGGACAATTTTGTTTGGGAAGAAATAGCATTTTAGTCAATTAACAAGTATATATTTAGTAAGTTCTATTTGCTGGGTGTTCTAGGCACTGGAAAGAATATTTGATCATATAATATGTTTAGATGAAGACTTGATCAGTTATTTTAGTAGCAGGTGATGAAAGAACACTTTTAAAATAATTATATTTTTATCTTCTCCTCAATTGAACAATGTGATCTAGATATGCATTGGTAAAAAATGATATATTCAAGGTATTATCCCCAATCAAACTAATAAGTATCTATTATCTTTTATATTTAAAGTGCATGTGTGAAGTACTACTTGCACTAGGAGAATTAAATGTAGAATGGTGCTAAAATTGAAATTATTGAGTTGTTCTATTATACTACTACAGAAAAATTTCAAGTATTTTGTATGGAATCTGAAATTTGAGTTTTTCAAATACTTCCATGTTGGAGCCTTCATAACAAATGAAGATGTGTTTGGGAAATAATTAATTTCTTCTTCTCTAATTTTTGTGAATACAATTAGTGTATCAGAGAGAAAATCACAGAAATGGCTAAAACAACACAGAAAAATATGTCACAGAAAAGTTACATATGGACCATTGCTTTCATGTATTTATGTTTTCTTATATATATTTCAACAATTTCATCATTATTTATTTATTTCTTAATTGTTAGACTTGTTGGGGTGAAATTGATTAATAAGAATAAATAATCACAATAATTCATTAGTTATTAAAATATATTAATAATGCAAAATTATAATAATATAATTTTGATTCAGGTGTACAATTCTACAGTATATCATTTACATGTTGCATTACGTGTTTTCCACCCGGTGTCAGTTCTCTTTCCATCACCATGTATTTGACTCCCCCTCCCTCTGCTTTCACCCCCTCCCTCCTCTCCCATCCTTTCCCCACTTATCCTTGGGTAAGCACTAGATTATAGTTTATAATACAACCAGAGACTCTGATGACATATTTCAAAAGTATTTGTGTCTTTGCATCTGGGCTTCATATGGTACAGTCAATATGGAGATCTAAAAAATCTCAGTAAGGCAAAATGAAACAACAAAAAGTATTGTTCACCTTGTCTGATTATTTACATGAAATAGAGAATGGATTTTAGTTTTTATTTAGATGACTCATCAACATTAAATATGATGAAGAATCTAGATTTTAAATACATTAAGCACATAAGGCAAATTCTGTCTGTTATTCTCAAATAACTATCATACTTCCTCTCTATAGTATTTCTTTTCCAACTTTTTAAGGGCACTTTTACTTTTGTTAAAGAAGATCAAGCTTGAGTTTAGTCCTAGTTTTTGCATTTTCTTTACCAAAAGTTATTTCACTTCTTTCCAACTATCTATTTTGACACATTAATTATGTAACTGTGGAGCTTATAGCACCAGGAGAATGAGTGCTTCTGTGTATTACCAAGTATTGAAACTTTTTGCTGAAATGTTCAGATATATCTGAATGGATATTTCCATCCACTGACTGTAGCATTCAAGTTTACTCCAAAAGCTCAAAAAAACTGTTATTCAGTGTGGAACTGTTTCAAGGATGTTTCTCCATTTACATGATTTTTAATTATGTTTTTCTGTGAGTTAAATTATCAACAACAAAAATGTTTTATATGCCATATTGTGTAACATTTTGTAATAAATTTTTTATGTCGATGCCACTAGATTCTAATTTATCTGTACTTAAGTCTAATTGATGCCACTTAGTATGTTTTGAGTAATTTTTACTAAAATTCAACATAATGGTAAATTTATTACCATATAACAAAAATTTAAAATAAAAATGTCATTTATATACAAAGCAGTTCAAAATATTAAATGCATAAAATAGTCAAAATATTAACTTTTTATTTTTTGTGGGGTTTTCACACATTTGAAAAAAATCTTGAAGTTAATTAATGCAGTGAAAGGATTTTAATATATAGAAGGGATTTTACATTAAATTGGGGTACAGATTAATCATGTGGAGCTATAGTGTTAAATAATCATTCACACTCATTCTGCATACAATCTAGTACTAAAGGGCCAAGCTATTCAGTCAGAATATAATTAAGAAAAAAACAAACAAACAAACAAACACCTTCATGACTAAGAGGTTGCATCTCTGCAAATGCTGCTACAAAATCACCAGGTACCAAGAAAATGCTTTGCAGGGCATTTTTACCTCAAGTTTTCTTAAAGACTTACAGTATTACTTTTGTCTCTTCCAAGAATTTTCTCTTCATAAGATTTGATTTAGAGGAAGGCATATATGGTGTATAAGTTTTTTAAAAAGGCAGATTTGGGGAATTGGGAAGCCTGTTTTTGTGAGTATGATCAGTCTGCTTTAGTTATCAGTGCTTTTTAAAGTCAGTGAGCATTTAGCTTCAATGAACTTTAGAGGACATTCATTCATGTGGCATGGCTCTTTTTGACAAGGGCAAACTGTGTTTTTTGCAACATCTAATACAGAGCATCAGGAAAACTTGATTTGATCTGATTACATTTATTGGCTTTATTATTTCTTGGGGAGTAGACAAAAAAGAGGAATTGATGCAGGATTCAAAGTTAAAGAAGTCATAGCCTGTAAGGTTCAGGGCAAATAAGAACACATACAATGCAAGGACCTTAAATCCATCAATCACTCTTAACAGAGGCCTTTTGTATTGGTCTTTAAAGGATTTACCATTCATTTGGCCTGCAGTGTTACTACTTTGGGATATAGGTAAATAGGTTTCAAATAATGTTGATTGATTCCAGCAGATTCCACTATACTTAGAATTTCAGACACTAGTCGACAAAGGAGTATTTGGATCTAATATGGGATTTCCCATCCTCAGCGAGTTCTGATATGTGATGGTGAATTTTATTTGTCAATTTGACTAGTCCACTGAGTACCCAGATATTTGATTAGACCTATTTCTAGGAATATCCTACAGCATTGGTTCCCAAGTGGTGGTATGTATACCCCTGGTATTATCTGCTGGGCCTTTCAGGGGTACATGAAAAATAATCTGCAATGGTGAAAAAACAAGTAAATTAAAAAAATGCAAACTGTTAGTTATGGAACAATAAATGTTAAGTTTGAATCACCCTTAATGGAAACACTTCAAAATTAGATCACATTAGCAAATGATGATCGATGAGGGCACCGCTATGAACCATTTTCCCAAACCAGTCTTCTACCAATCAAAATGCAAAGTTTCAGAACCATATATTTGCGATGTTTCTAGAACTTCCCTAAACATATAAATACATCTGTATCAAGACTGATCAATGTAGTTATTGACTGAGTAAAAGTGTGTTGTCTTTAATCATGATTCTTTTTAAATAGTTTTTTAATTTAATGTTTAAATACTTGATCATTATCAATATTTAACTGGGTTATAAATAGTGTAAAATTAAATCTGTGGATTATACTTTTAGTGTAGTAATTTTTCTTTCCTAACTTACTAATATTACCTCATTTCCACTATTTTATTTTAAGATAGGCACCAAACAAAAGTGTCAGTATTTAAAAACATCTTTTTTAAAAACAAGGGGTACGACTTATAGAAATGGGTTTAAAAGGCGTCCAGAAGTGGAAAAAGGTTGGGAACCACAGTCCTGCAGGGTGTTTCTGAATGAGATTACCATTTGAATCAGTAGATTGAGTAAAGCAGATTGATGGGCTTCATCCTATCCAGACTTGAATAGAATACCTTCCCATGAATAACAGTGAATTCCTCCTGCCTCACTGTGTTAAGCTGGGACATAGGTCTTTTCCAGCCTTCAGACTCCTACATTACACATCTGTTCTTCTTGGATCTTGGGCCAGCTGGCTTTCAGTGTGGAACTTACACTGCTGTCTCTCCTGAGTCTCCAGTTTCCTCAGTGCAGACCTTGGGACTTGTTAGCCTCCATAATCAATCATGTGAGCCAATTTCTTACAATAAATTTTTTCTCCATATTTTCCCTCCGTTTGTATGTATGTGTGTGTGTGTGTGTATGTATGTATGTATGTGTGTGTGTGTGTGTGTGTATATGTGTGTGTGTATATATAATACATATACATTTTATTGGTTCTGTTTGCCTAGATAACCCTTTCTGATCAATGCAAAATCATGATGACCATTCCTCATTATCAATTGATAATAGTTACTTGGTCTCTCGGTCATGAAAGCGCTATTCTTCATAGACCCAGTCATTACCTGGAGCTAGGCAAGAGTTAGGTCAGTGAGAATTGTGATGCGTTTCCAGTACATAAATGAATTCTTCAAATTAAAAAAATATATTTCAGTGTCCATTCATAGTGACAGCTGCCAACAGTTTATTTCAATATAGCACTTACAGAAATAACAATAACTTAGTGTACTTGGGCATAAACATTTTGACTGTGACACTCTTCCTGTCTTTATATCATGTTCAAAGGGACACTTAATAGTTAAAAGTTTTAACAATGGTAATATATGGATCAATTTTACAATTGACAAATTGATAATTTCAAGGCAAAAGAACTATATTAATGAACTATTATTATTCATGTCCGGTATGGTTTAATTAATAACCATATATATATATATATATAATATTTTTACAATAATTTACAGTAGATAAAACAGACATTATTAGTAATTACAAAAATGAGGAGAATGTGGTCAGCAAGATTGCCTAGTTGGCCAAGTGCACAACAATAAGGGGTATGGCTCGGTTTAGAAATAAAAACTTTGTAATTTCCATTTCAGTGCTCTCTTTACTATATTACTATGATGTTCTATATGAGTAAATGATAGAAATTCCAAGAGCAGTACTCTACAGTCCAAGAGAGGAAAGTGGAGTTAGGCCATAACCCGTTTTCATAACAAGTGGTCTTTCTCTATTAGTATCTCCATTTTGCAAGCATAATCCTATCTGAGGCTCCTAAGCACACGGATTGGCTCCTGATGTGGCTTTCTTGACACATCTATCAAACATATGAGCTAACTAATCCTTGTGAAGAGAAGCTCCTCTTAAAAAACGCAATCTGTTGTCTTCACACAATCATGAAGGAAAAAAAGAAACTCTTCCTATATCTCAATGATGTTGCAGACACAGAGCAGAGCCATACATCACGTGAAGCCTGCCTCCAAAGCAGCCCAACAGCATGGTTCATGAGCATTAATACTCCATTTGTTTCCAAGAACAGAGCAGCTGACAGTGTGATGGGATGATGCTGCATATGCACACAGGCCTGCGGCAGCAAACCAACTATGCGCAGCTGGTGTGGTCTAATTTTAGAGCCCTGGAGCCTTATCCATGGGCCTCTAGAAAAATTTCCCATGTTGAAAGCAATGGGAGTGGAAACACACATACACACACACACACACACACACACACACACACACACACAACAAAAAAAAAATGCCATGTAGTGTTTTAACTTCTAAAAAAAATTGGAAACTGTATCCATGAGTATTTGAACTTAGATGAAATCACCATAAAATAGCTTTCTGAACAAGTTAGATCTCCGCCCACACTTCCCTTCCCATTTTAAATTGCTCAGGTTACAAACAGTAAATAATGCCATAGCAGAAACTTCACTGATCCATTCCATAATCAAAGGGAATTTTTTTTGTTGTTCTGTTTTTGGTTTTGTTTTTTTTTTCCCCTACAAGGTCAAGCCAATCTACATTAGCTTCATTTCTTCAGGTTTTCTCTAAACCAAGGATCTATGTTCTATGCATATGTTGTCACATATATTTTGAAATTGCAAACAACATGTTAATATTTCAAATGCCTTGTTTAGTACTACAGGAATTTATGCTGACATTAAAAGCCATCCTGAATTGCTGCTAGGGATATTTTAAGAATATCTCTATTACTAATGTGACAAATAATGACTTTAATGGTGCCATAAACCAGAAATATGAAAGCATTATTTTTAAAAAACCTGTTTCATAAGAGTTATCAGGTAACTACCAGATAAGCTGTTTAGATGTGGTGAAAGTTCAGTCTAAACACACTGGACCACTTCAGATACATTGAACTAGCAATATTATAAAATGTGGAGGTAATGAATATTACTGCTTCAAAAATTGTCTTTGCTAATCTTACTCGGAATAAATTGTGTTGGTTAGGGAAATCCTTACACCTTATGAGACCAATTCACATTTAAAAGCCATTTTATTATTATGAAGCATTTGTTTAGTCCATTGCCCAAATGTATAGTTCACATGTGGAAACTACATCACTTACTTTGGCTTCAATATTGAAATAGTGCACTTACAATCTCCTGCATTTTAAAGATATGGGGCTCTGTACTAAAGGGTATCATTCCATTAATTATTTAAACTCTATATGCTGGTTAAACATTTATGTTCCAAACATATTTTATCTTCTACTTTTTTTTCTCCTTACAAGTATAATTAATGGGTTCATAAGACACTTGGGATGATATGAACTGCTTTAAATTCTGTTAAAATATATTTTATTGCAGTATTCTCCATCTTTGCTGAAGAACGGCAACAAATCTATGCCAATGCACAAATGAAATGGTTTTAGTGATCCCATGCTATCTATGCATGGATTTATTTAAAGGAAGTATTGACATTGTTCTCTCAAAGTCCAGTTTCTTGCACCTATGTATCAAGAGAATAGACATTCATTTAATTGCAAAGCAAAGATGATCAGATATTCTGAATCTTCAATTTATTAAGTTGTATTACTACATAACTGACTTTTGCAAAAACACCACTTTGAACACAGTATTCTAAATTGTTTATTCTATCACAATATCACACCTACATTCTAAAGAAGAGAAAACCTACAGGGAAATAAAACATTGTAAGAAATGAAACGTGTGTAACATAAAATAGACATATAGAAATTCTGATAGAAGCAATGTTTCAAGTGGACCTAGTAGGATGTGACCAGCAGCAGACATTGAGGTTATAGGAATGATAGGGTCCTTTCTAACAGCCATTACCAACTTGACCATAAATCAGTATCACCTGGAGAGCTTACTGAGAATGACCCTACTTTTTTTTAGTAGATGGGCTCTTTTCTGTGTTGTTCTAGGTTACCCTTTGTTTACCATAAGAATAAAACAGTTGATTAAGAAATCTTTATTTTAGGAGAAAAGTGGTGTGACAAAAATTGGTTAGTATATTTTAGGGTGGTTTCTCTAATAGTCCCTCAGATTTCCTATAGATGGTACAGAATAAAAGATAACTATTGGACCTCTGCTTTATTTGAATTTAAGACTTAGTTTATTGAATTTTGGTAATGACTGTAGAAGAATGGTGTTGATGCTGACTTACCTCTGTGCCATAGCCTTTGTATCTCTTATTGTTGCCTAATTCATTTGAAATTGTTTACTTTGAGTGCTGACAGGAACTGAGACTGATGGCAACAGTTTAAAATTCTCTTTTATCTATTTGAAATTTCTTGTTAGCATTCCTACCTGGTTTCCATCTGTGTATGAAAACAAAAAAAGAATCAGATGCAAACAGAGCATTAAACAATGCCTTCTGTCTCTCAGGTTCATTTAATACTCTCCTATATACCCAAGTTAATAATTCACAGTCTGCAAAACCCCAGCACATATCTATTAGACTTGATGTCCTCTATTAATGTGACAGCACATATCCAGCACAACGCCACAGTGTCGGGGATAGCAGAAAGGGCATTGGAATTCTTCAGGGCTTTGTGCTAAAAGTGTCCCTCTGGACAAGTTTTCCCATTCAAAAACAGGTCTCAATAAAGATAAATTCTATTAAATAGCATTTTTAAAATTAAATTTATTGGGGTGACATTGGTTAGTAAAATTATATAGGTTCCAGGTGTATGAGTGTTGTCCAGAAAATATCCAGCCATTGTCAATATAATGAGAACAGTTATGTGATTGGATACTTTCCAGACAGCCCTTCATACTATTCTATAATGTAGTTATAGAATATAGAATATTCTATAATGTCAGTTCTCCTTCTGTCACTGAAGAAGAGCCTCCCTCTTCCCCCTAAATAGTATTTGCTTTAAGTGAACCTGACTACAGAGTTCCAAAGAAACTGAAGAATTGCAAAGCCCACCATTTTTCCTATGTAAACAATTTTCCTTCACCAGAGACAAACAGAAGCAAATGTTCACTTTTTCTACTTGTCATCACTCCCTTTCATTGAGCCTTTAACAAAAAAGCTACTGTATGTTGTAAAAGGAACAGTATATGAATGGGATTAATAGTATATGAATGGCAATAATGGGCCTACAGGTCAGGCAAGAAGAAATCTGATGTGTTATTTAAATGTTTTCATAAAAGAAGCATAAGAAAAATGGGGATAATGTAATGCATTAGAATTTGAAGTGGTCAAGTAGAAAAATAAAAGCCAAAGCCCAAAGCTTTTTAATTTCTCATTTTGTATTTCTGATTTTTGATGTATTTTGTAATAAATCATCATTGAATCTAATCTTGAAAATTACATATCTATAAAATAGGTAAGCTTCAAAATATATATATTTCAAGCTATATTTCTAAATGTAAAAACTTTGTTATACCAACTAAAGTTTTATGTGTGTACACAGAGTCTAGTTAATTACTTGGGTTGTTTACATTCAACTATATCCTCATACAGGAAGAATAATATGGAATTTTGTGACAATTGTCAAAAGTTTTGGGGGAGCTTTCAGCAAATTATCAGCACCTGTGGTATATAGCCAGTTTTGCTAACTATTAGAGAAAATTTCCTCACAAAATGTCACCCCAATATGTCTAACAATAATATATATATAACATATTATATATTATATATATATATATATATTATATATATATGTATGATAAAAAATTCTTGTGCACATTATGCAATTATAAGAATTGTGGACATACACAATAATGGTAATTTGGAGACAAGATTCATAAGACTCACAAGAAAACATAAAATTTCATTAAAGAAAGTAATGAAAAAAAAGAAAGAACATCCTACAGTTATATTTGAGTGGAAACAGTATGTGGAAACTGATGCAAAATGAATAAAATAAGTGTTACCTGTGGAAATAAAACTCATTATTGGACTAGAAACTTATTATTGGATTTATTTAAAAGTCTTTAAATTTATATATATTTTAAGCTCAAGTTTACATGTAACTGCATAAAGGAAGGATAGAAATAAGAGAATTTAAAAAAGATGATTTCTTTCAACAATGGCTATTGGCCTGCTGATTTTAGCTATTGGTCTGCTGATTTTAGCTATTGGTCAGATATGGTGGGACTAGTATTGTTGAAACTGGTTTAAAGCATGTAGATCAACCTCAAGCCTTAACTTCTTTCTTTTAAACTCCATCCAAACCATGACATTTTATGCCTTGCAGTTGAACTGTACAGTATGGGAACTTGAAGCAAGAACAAGCACATATTATAGAAAGAGAGGGAGGGAGGGTGGGGTGGGAGAAGAGAGAGGGGGTGAGAGAATGGAGAACTGTGCTAGCAAATTTTCAAGATGACCCCTAATAATGCCTGTCCTGGGATTCATAATCTTGTCTAGTTGCCTCCCAAGGTTGGTTTATGTGGTCAATAAATATAGCAGAAGTGATGATAAGACACTCCATGATTAAAAGACACTGCAGATTCCATCTTGGTCATACTCTCTATCTTAGATCACTCACTTTGGGAAAACCATTTGTTTGGTAGAGTAGACCTATGGAGAAACCCATAGAATGAACAACTGAGGCCTAATGACAATAGCCACATGAGGGACCTTAGAACTAGACGCCCCTGGCCACTCCCCACAATCCCAGTGAAGCTTTCAGATGACTGAAGTTCTTTTGACCTACATTTGATTGCAACCTCATCATAGACTGAGCCATAACCATTTACGTAAGCTTTAACCAGTTTCCTGGCTCTCAGAAATTCTATGAGGTAGTAAATATTTGTTGTTTAAGCTACAAAGTTTAGGGAAATTTGTTACACAGCAATATACATAAAATGAGTGTTTAGAAAGTATCTAGCCACATAAGATGAAAAACTGAGACATTAATGGTTGGATTTTTTTGGAAAGCACCATCTTTTTAGAAAAGCACCATCTTTATACTAACAACAGGAAGAGGTGAAAAAGAAGAAGCTACTAGTGGGAATGCAAACTGGTACAATCACTATGGAGGACAATATGGAGGTTCCTCAAAAAACTAAGAATAAAGTTACCATATGGCCCAGCAATCCCACTTCTCAGCATGTACCCCCCAAATTTGAAAACCTTAGTCCACAAAGATATATGCATCCCAATGCTCATCACAGTACTATAGAGTGGTCAAATCACGGAAACAGCCAAAGTGTCCCTTGATAGACAACTGGTTGAAGAAGCTGTGGTACATATACATGGAATATCACTCAGCCATAAGAAAAGATGAAATAAGGCCATTTATGACAACATGGATGAACTTGAGACCATCATGCAAAGCAAAATTAGCCAGGAAGAAAAAACCAAGATTTCACTCATTTGTGGAATACAAAGCTGAAAGCAAAGCAAAGCAAAACAAAACAAAACAAAACAAAAGAACTTGTGGACACAATCAATAGTTGAGTGGTTAGTGGCTATCTGAGAGTATGGAGGAAGAGGGTGGGAGAGAAAGGGCATGGTCTCAAACATATGGTGATGGAAAGATAATTTACTTTGGGTGATAAACACATAACACAACACATAGATTATGTATTGTAGAATTGCACACCTGGAACCCATGTAATTTTTACTAAACAATGTGACCCCAATAAATTTAACAACTAAAAAAACGAACCTGCTTCAGTGATCCAGTGAAAATTTAAAATTTAACTGCTTCCAAGATAATTTCATCCTATTGGGTGGACTAATAAAATAGAAAATTGGAGAGAGGGCAAGATGGCAACTGGGGAGGAATTCTCTAAAACTTCTCCCAGAAAACACAATTAAACAGCCATCCAGGAGGCAAAAAGGAAACCTTGAGTGACACAGTGATAACTGAGAAATCCACACATTGCAAAAAAATCTGAAGGTTAGAAAGAGGGGCCAAGTGAGAGAGAAGGGAGGGAGCAGAGACAGATTGTGTTGGGACCCCATCGCTGGTAACTAAAGGAACTAGAAAGAATATCGGGGAGCAGTACACTACATGGGAGGGAGGAGGCCAAGAGGTGATAAGAGTGAAAGACAGAGTGGCAGAATGCTGGGAGACCATGAGGGAGCTAGGCCTTAAAGCAGCATGTTAGAGACAAAGCTTGGGGGCCAGCCTCTGAAACTCTTAAGTACCAAGAAAGCTGAGCAAGGATTCAAACCAGCTGAGGACTCTTAACAACTGCAGGCTGAAATAAAGCCGCAGATATAGCACCTTGGCTCTCAGTGACTCGTGGCCTGCAACATGCGTGCGCATGGCTCCTCTGCAGAGCTGCAGTTCCCAACCCATGGCAGAGGTGAGCTGGCTGCCCCCATGTAGCCTGTAACAACAGGCCCACAACTTTAGACCCATGGCTGGCATGCACATAGCTCCCTCCCTCAGCATTTTCACAAGGCCCAGCATGTGGTGCGTGTGTACCCAGTGCTCTTGCGCATACCTGGCGATCTAGTAGGGCCTGCAGATTCCACTCATGGAGCTTGCATACCTGGGGCCCTCGCCCAGTGCTCTCGTGAGCACTCATCAATTTCACAGGATCTGCAGGTTTCAGCCAGCAGAGCGCAGGCATCCAGTGTCACCATATGGCACTCTCCTGCTGTCTGCATCTCCAGCCCCATGCTGAGCACTCTCCCAGTGCCCTCATGTGGTGTGTGGTTGCAAATTCAGCCCTTAGTGGCTGCTGTGGAGACAAATCACTGGAACACACCCAGGGTAAAGTGCTAGAGAGGGAAGAAAGGCAGATTTGACAGTGTTCACCCCAACCAGAGACAGTGGCCTTGGCCTGCATCCCATGAGCCTATCTCCTCTTCCCCAGCTTCCCAGCAAAGGGCAGGAGGTGGAGCCACCCCAGCGAGCATTTTATAGGCCTCTCCCCTCTCCTACAGCATCCCCAACAAACTGCAGGAAGTGGAGGGACAGTGAACCAATGCACCCTGCCTCTAAACATGGCTGAAGACAAGAGATAAGGCTTAAATAGCTCCCCTCCCTCTCAAAACCTGCCCCTGCAGTGCCCCTAGTGTCTGCTCTACAAAATATCAACCAGAGAAAGAGAGATCCTAGGCTCTGCTGACTATAAAGCTCTCATGCCAAAGAAGAAGTACATAGCAGACAATAAGAGTACCTTAGGATTTTAAAGCTTCTCAGAAAGAAGATGAAAAATCTCTAGAAAAGGATTTCATAGACCTAGAAATTTCTGAACTAATTGACAGAGATTATAAAGTAGCCATTCTAAAGGTTCGGAGAGAAATGAAAGCATAATCGCAAAACAACATAGCTGAGATGAATGATCTCAGAAAAAAAATTTATGAACAAAAGGAACAATTCAAGACAGAAGGAAGAACAAGATGGAAATTCACGAGAAAATAATACAATAAACGAAATGAGAAACAAAATAACTGCCATAGGAAACAGGGCCAACCAGATGGAGGAAAGAATTTGTGATATTGAAGATCAGAACATGGACACATCTCAGAAAGAGGAAGGTAGGGAATATAGAACCAAAAGTTTGAAAGGACTCTGCAAGAACTGTTTGACTCCATGAGACAAACAACATCAGTATAATAGGATTAGAAGAAGGAGCAGAGCACTCTACAAAGAAAATAATCAAATGAATAGCGGATAATAAATTTGCAAACCTATGGAAAGATCAGGAACCCCAAATTCAAGAAGAAACTAGGTCCACTAGATACCTAGACTCTAGCAGATCTTCTCCAAGACACATGGTACTAAAGATGTAAAAAACTAAAGACAAGCAATTCTTGAGGCAGCCAGGGAAGAAAAGATCTATAACTTTTAGAGGAAAACCCATCAGGCTGGCATCAGACTTCTCAGCAGGAACTCTGAGAAACAAACCAGTAGAAAGTGGAATTGAATATTCAAAACTTTAAAAGAGAGAAACTTCCTGCTAAGAATAAATTATCCAGCAAAATTATCCTTCAGATATGAAGGAGGAATAAAGACCTTGTCAGACACACAGAAACTGAGAGAATTCACCAGCAAGTGGCCAGCACTTCAAGTAATACTGAAGGAGGCTCTTCGACCTGAAACAAAACATTAGGACAAATGGAATAGAATTGGGGCAACAAGAAAGAAACAAAAATAAAACAAAATAAAACAACAACAAAATTAATAAAAACAATGGCTGTAGGAAATTCTCACATATCAATCATCACTCGAAATGTCAATGGACTGAACTCACAAATAAAAAAAACACAGAGTAGCAGACTGGATTAAAAAAACAAAACCCATCTATATGCTCTCTCCAAGAGGCACACCTCAGCCTTAAGGGTATACATAGACTCAAGTGAAATGATGGGAAACAATACTCCAAGCAAATGGTAACCAGAGAAAAGCAGGAGTTGCCATACTGATAGCTAATGAAATAAACTTCAGGTTAAAAAAGATAGCAAGAGACAATGATGGACATTTCATAGTGATAAAAGGCACAATACAACAACAACAAGATTTGACACTAATTAATATACATGCTCCCAACCAGGAAGCATCAAAATATACAAAGCAACTATTAATAGATCAGAAAGGAGAAGCTGACAAAAGCACAATCATTGTGAGAGACTTAAACACCCCTTTAATATCCCTGGATAGATCATCCAAACAGAAAATAAATAAGAAAATATAGCTCTAAATTACACATTACAGTAATTAGACATAATTGACATTTACAGGACTCTTCATCCAGCAAAGAGAGATTATAACTTCTTTTCTAGTGCACTTGGAACATTCTCAAGGATAGACCACATGCTGGGACACAAAAGTAGCCTCAGTAAATTCAAGAAGATTGAAATCATGCAAAGTATATTCTCAGACCACAAAGCTTTGAAATTGGAGATCCACAGAAAAAACCACATATACATGGAGATTAAACAACAGCTTATTAAAAAATGACTGGATAAAAGCACAAAGAAAATAATAGACTAAAAATATATAAAAATTAATGACAATGAAAATACAACACATCAGTGAGGAGGGCAAGATGGCAACTGGAGAGGAGACCCCTAAAACTTCTCCCAGAAAACAGAATTGAACGGCCGCCCAGGAGCCAAGAAAGAGGACCTGAGTGACACAATGGCAGCTGAGAAATCCACTCATTGCAAGTAAACACCTGAAGGTTGGAGAGAAGTCAGCAAGTGGGAGAGAGTGGAGGGAGCAGAGTCGGATTGCAACAGGACCCGATTGCTTTTGACTATTTGGGAGCAGCACAGTGCATGGGAGGATGGAGGCCAAGAGACCACAAGAGTAAAAACCAGCAAAGTGGCAGAATGGTGGGAGACTGTGGAGGTGCTGGGCTTTGGAGCGGCGTGTTGGGGATGGAGCTCGGGAGCCAGCCTCTGAAACTTTTGAGTGGTAGGAGGGTTGAGCAAGGACTCTGAACTGCAGAGACAACACCTCAGTTCCCAGCTCCCTTGTGACCCACAGTGTGGGTGCACACGGCTCCTACACAGGGCTGCAGTTCATGTTCCTGGCCTGCTGCAGAGGCGAGCTGGCTGCCTTCATACTGCCTGGTCAGACCCACAGCTTTGGACTTGTGGTGCACGCAGCTGTTCATATGCCCCTGAGACCTACAAGCAGACTCCGCCCCAATGGCTGGTTGCTAAACTAGGCCCAGGAAGAAAGATGGATTTGATAGCATTCACACCAGCCAACAGGAGCAACCTTGGCCCACATCACCCAGCTTCCCTAGCATAGAGCAGAAGGTGGAGCTGCCCCAGAGTGCCTTTTGTTGGCCTCTCCCCTCTCCTACAGCCTTCCCAACCAACTAACTAACTGCAAGAAGTGGAGGGACCCCGGATAGATGCACACCACCTCCAAATATAGCAAGAGACCAGAAATAAGAAATAAACAACCCCCCATCCAAAAATTTGACCCCTAGTGCTACCTCGTGTCTGCCCTACAGCAAGACACCACAAAAGTACTAATCAGGGCACCTGGGCTCTGCTGAACATAACGCCCTCATGTCAAAGAGGAAAAGTCCTACAGGCAGGATGAATTTATTAAAAACTAAAACTGCTCAGAAAGAATATGAAATTTATCCAGAAGACAGTTTCTTAGACCTAGAAGAATTTAAAGTAGCCATTCTAAAGGCTCTGAGAGAAATGAAAACATAGTGGCAGAACACCATAGCTGAGATGAATGACATAAAAAAGGTGATGAACGACATAAAAAAGGAACTCCGTGAACAAAAGGAACAATTTAACAAAGAACTTCAAAACATAAGGAAGATCAAGATGGAAATGTGAGCGATAAATAATACAATAAAAGAAGTGAGAAATAAAATAACTGCCATAGGAATCAGGGCCAACAAGATGGAGGAAAGAGTTAGTGATATCAAAGATCAGAACATGGAAACAGCTCAGAGAGAAGAGGAAAGGGAATATAGAACCAAAAGGATTGAAAGAACACTGCAAGAACTATCTGACTCCATGAGACAAAACAACATCAGGATAATAGGAATAGAAGAAGGGACAGAGCAATCTACAGAGAAGATACTCAAACTAATAGTAGATGAGAACTTTCCAAACCTACGGAAAGATCTGGAATCCCAAGTTCAAGAAGAAAACAGGTCCCCTAGATACCTGGACCCTAACAGATTTTCTCCAAGACACATGGTATTAAAGCTGTCCAAAACTAAAGACAAAGAGACAATTCTCAAGGCAGCCAGGGAAAAAAGAACTATAACCTTTAGAGACTGGCATCAGATTTCTCAACAAGAACTCTGCAAGCCAGGAGGGAGTGGAATCCAATATTCAAAACTTTAAAAGAGAAAAACTTCCAGCCAAGAATAAATTATCCAGGAAAATTATGTTTCATATATGAAGGTGGAATAAAGACCTTCTCAGACATACAGAAGCTGAGAGAATTCACCAGCAAGTGGTCAGCACTTCGAGTAATACTGAAGGAGACTCTCTGACATGAAACAAAACATCAGGAAAAAATGGAACAAAGTTGGGACAACAAGAAAGAAACTAAACTAAAACAAAGACAAACAAAGAAATAAGTAATGGCAACAGGAAATCCTCACATACCAGTCATCACTCTAAATGTTAATGGACTGAATTCACCAATAGAAAGACACAGAGTAGCAGATTGGATTAAAAAACATAACCTATCCATATGCTGTCTCTAAGAGACACACCTCAGCCATAAGGACAAACACAGACTCAGAGTGAAAGGATGCGAAAAAATACCCCAAGCAAATGCTAACCAGAGAAAAGCAGAAGTGGCCATACTGATATCTGATGAAATAAACTTCAGGTTAAAAAAGATAGTAAAAGACAATGATGGACATTACATAATGATAAAAGGCACAGTACGACAACAAGAAGATTTGACACTAATCAATATTTATGCTCCCAATCAGGATGAAAGGAGAAACAGGCAAAAACACAATCATTGTGGGAGACTAGCAGCCATGGACAGATCATCCAAACAGAAAACAAATAAGGAAATATCAACTCTAAATGACACATTATAGCAATTGGACATAATTGACATTTACAGGACATTTCAGCAAAAAGGGAATATACCTTCTTTTCTAGTACACGTGGAACATTGTCAAGAAAGACCACATACTGGGACACAAAAGTAGCCTCAGCAAATTCAAGAAGATAGAAATCATACCAGGAGTATTCTCAGACCACAAAGCTTTGAAATTGGAGATCAACTGTAAAAGGAAAGCAGAAAAAACCCCATATACATGGAGATTAAACAACAGCTTATTAAAAAATGACTGGATAAAAGAACAAATAAAAGATGAGATTAAAAAAATATGTAGAAACTAATGACAATGAAAATACAACAAGAAGATAGAAATCATACCAGGAGTATTCTCAGACCACAAAGCTTTGACCACATGCAAAGTGTATTCTCAGACCACAAAGCTATTAAAAAATGACTGGATAAAAGAACAAATAAAAGATGAGATTAAAAAATATGTAGAAACTAATGACAATGAAAATACAACAAATCAGAATTGTTGGGACACAGCGAAAGTGGTAGTAAGAGGGAAATATATATTACTACAAGCCTATCTTAAGAAACAAGATAAATCACAGGTAAAAACTTTAACACCCCATCTTAAAGAACTAGAAAAAGAAGAGTAGATGAAACCCAAAGTTAGTAGAAGGAAAAAAAATAATAAAAATAAAAGCAGAGCTAAACCAACTAGAAAACAGAAGGATGATAGAAAAATTAATATCCAAAATTAGAAATGAAAGGAAAGAAATTACTACTGATACCACAGAAATACAAAGGATTATAAGAAAATATTATGAAGGACTTTATGCCACTAAATTTAACAATCTAGCAGAAATGGACAAGTTTCTAGAAACTTATAGCCTACCCAGACTGAACCAAGAAGACCTGGATAATCTAAATAGACCAATCAATAGCGAAGAGATTGAAATGACTATCCATAATCTCCCTAAAGGCAAAAGCCCTGGACCAGATGGTTTCACCAACAAGTTCTACCAAGCATTCAAAGAAGACTGAACACTTATCCGCATCAGATTCTTCCAAAACATTGAAGAGGAAGCAATACTTCCTAACTCATTCTATGAAGCCAACATTACCCTAATACCAAAGCCTGGCAAAGACGACACAAAAAAGAAAACTATAGACCAATATCTCTGATGAACACAGATGCAGAAATCCTAAACAAAATATTAGCAAATAGAATACAAAAATGCATCAAAAAGATCATACATCATGATCAAGTGTGTTTTATCCTGGGAGCACAAAGATGGTTCAATATATGAAAATCATTCAATGTGATACACCACATAAACAAAAGAAAAGATAAATACCATATGGTCATATCAATTGATGCAGAAAAAGCTTTCAACAAGATACAACATTTATTTATGATCAAAACACTAAATAAAATAGGTATAGAAGAAAAGTATTTCAACATAATAAAGGCCATATATGACAAACCCTTGGCTAACATCATACTAAATGGGGAAATGCTAAAGACTTTTCCCCTAAAATTGGGAACAAGACAGGGATGCCCCCTGTCACCACTGCTACTTAATATAGTACTGGAAGTTCTAGCCACAGCAATCAGGCAAGAGAAAGAAATAAAAGCTATCCAAATTGGGAAAGAAGAGGTCAAATTGACACTATTTGCAGATGACATGATTCTTTATATAGAAAATTCCAAAGATTCCACCAGGAAACTATTAGAAACAATAAACAAATATAGTAAAGTCACAGGACACAAATCAATGTAAAAAATCAACAGCTTGCCTATATACAAACAACAAATCCTCAGAAAAAGAAATGAGGGAGTCAATTCCTTTTGCTATCCCAACAAATAGAATGAAATAGCTGGGAATTAACAACAAAGAACATGACAGACTTATACACAGAAAACTATAAGACACTTTTGAAAGAAATGGAAACAGACAGAAAGAAATGGAATGATATTTACTGTACATGGATAGAAAGACTTAACATTGTTAACATGGCCATTTTGCCCAAAGCAATTTACCGATTTAATGCAATACCTATCAAAATCATACAATCAGAATTTCAGAAAATAGATGAAAGAATTATCAGATTTATGTGAAACCATGAAAGACCTCGAATTGCCAAAGCAATATTGCATAAAAAGAACAAGACTGGTGGCATTACACTTTCTGACTTCAATTTCTATTACAAATCATCAATAATCAAAACAGCTTGGTATTGGCAGAAAAACAGACACAGACCAATGGAACAGAACTGAAAACCCAGAAATAAATTCACAAATTTATGGACAAAAAGTACTAAACTTATAGACCTAGGGCTCAAGGAAGTCTTCATGAACCTGCCCCTAAAAGCAAAAAAAAAATTAATGGGACTATATCAAACTAATAAGCTTTTGCACAGCAAAAGAACCCATCAATAAAGCACAGAGACAGCCAACTGAATGGGAGAAAATGTTTGCAAACAATGCATCTGATAAGGGTCTCATATCTAAAATATATAAAGAACTAATATGACTAAATTACAAAAACCCAAACAACCCAATTAAAAAATGAGGAGAAGAACTAAACAGACACTTCTCCCACGAAGAAATACAAATGGCCAGCAGACATATGAAAAAATGCTCATCCTCATTAGCTATCAGGGAAATGCAAATCAAAACCACAATGAGATACCACCTCACACCTGTGAGAATGGCTGTTATCAACAAGACAAGGAATAACAAGTGCTGGAGAGGGTGTGGAGAAAAAGGAACT
>PVJL010016172.1:0-21805 GCA_004026885.1 Lyroderma lyra
GTCTGACATAATTCAGGGGAACTATGCAATAAAGTGGTTCAGTAGGAAATTGTGGTTAGGCTAAACTATGAATAAAACACATAGAAGTTGCATTTTATATCCAGGGTATGGGGATGAGGAGTCAGTGAATGGAAAATTGCTGAGAGGAAACATCAGAAATGAGGAGGTATTGAATAACTGACACAGGATTATTGCTGAAAGATGACCAGGGTGACAAAATCTCAACATAGGGAGGTAGGTGATGAAGAATTCAATTAGGTAATAATAGTGATCTAATTTGAGAGTGGGAGTTTATCTAAACCAACTTAATCGAATGTTTGATAAAATTGGGCTTTGTAAAGACAAACAATAGTGAACATTGCAGTATAGTTGAAATGATATTTAGAGGTGCCTGACTAAAATTTGTGACATGTGAGGCCCTATATTAGGATCTGTGTCAAACTTGGTGTGAGGCAGCACTGGTCTTTGATATTCTTTGCTGTTGTGAATTCTGCTATCAATCCTGATTTATATCTGGTGAATTATTGTCACATTCAAAGATACCCGACTACATACAAAAGCTTGAATCACTGACATTTATGACATTGCCACACCATCCAGCCCTGTCCATTCCTTGGGTGCTATCTGAGCTCTAGGCTTGTTTCTTGTGATTTTCTGCAGGTGGCCTAGCATCTGGACATCCTGCTACGTGAGGTTTGTGGATTTCTCAAGGTGTCCTGTCCTGGCTATGCCCACACATTCAGCAAGTCTACCTGCAGTAGCATTGTGTTACTTGGTTTTCTACTTGCACATGATATCTGGACTCAGTATGGTGGTTGAGACCGCATTAAATCACCTGTTTGTGACTTGCGTTGGGGGTCCATTAATTAATCACAATAGAAGATGAAGAGATGAATATATGTTGGGTGCACTGATGGCTAAATATTTACTCAAGACCACGAAGAGATATGGTGTGCCTGTGTAATGAATGAAGTCCATGTTGAAACTGAAGGCAGTGAGAAATTAAAAAAGAAAAAAACATAATAGAATGTTTGTCAAGAACAAAAATTGGTCATTTTCAAAAGTGGTCAAGAAGGTCTCTAGTGGCCATTTATATCTCATCTGCAAACAGACAATTACTTATTTATTCCTTGCCCCCAGTGAAGATGAGAGAAATTAGAGATTCAAAGAAAAGGTTATAATGTGTCCCTGGGACTGTTACAGCTTGGAGAGAAAAAAATACTAATTTCAACAGAGAGCTCATGTCTGAATTCTCTTGCCCTGCCCAAGGATTAACTTCTGTTCTGTAAGGTGGGAGTACTTTCTGCTTGTCCTGAGCACCCCTTGGTAACCTGAGCACCTCCTGGTGTCATAAGTGTGTATTGGTGTGTCCTAAGATTACCCTTGTGACCTGAGAACCTCCAGGTGTCCTCAGATCCCCTCATGGTCCTGTGCCTTCTCTGTGTGTCCTGAGGGCAATCTGCAGCCCAGCCCTTCACCCTGTTTTCTCAGGGTGGGTTTTGGAGTTCACACTGACTTCCACTTACTGTGTGTCTCAGACAGCAGTACATGGTCATGTCCTCGGTGGTCACAGTGTTCAACTGCAAAGAAAACTGCTTCTTGGAGTGTCAATGGAGATGAGATATGGCTTTTGAGTGACAGGCTGTAATTACAGCTTGCATCAAAAGTAATTTAGCTCATCAAACCCAATCCCTTCACAGGGGCTGTCTGATTCATTTACAGCAGTAATTACTGATTATGATAAAGAACTCAGAGACAGAGCAGATGAGGGAGAGTGTCTGTGAGGTCTTCACCAATCGTGGGTTTGGCTCCTGCAGCTGACATGAAATAGGTCCTTTGGGAACAAAGAGAAAATGTCTGCATCAGTCACATACAGTCACAGCCAGCTTATAGACCCATATCTGACACATGAGACGCTGACCTTGGGGGCTTTCATTAGGCTCAGGAGAAGACCCAGCAGTCTTAACTTCTGGACAACACTGTATTCCTCAGAGACTTCATTACTCTGTGAGGAGAATGTTGTAAACTCCATAGCCCCCCAAAATGTTTTTGCCCTGGGGCCTGAAGGAAAATTTGCATGCAGAGCTGCCTTTTTCTGATAGAGACTAAGTCAGGCTTCCCTGGTCCATCCTGGGGCCCAGGAGCATCTCTTCCCTTAAACTAATATAGCTGTTTGTGTGGGATGAAAAAGATACTTTTTTATAAGACACAGTGAAAAGAATCAAATAAAAGTTCTACTTTACTGAGTATAAGAATAAATGTTAAACTGGTTGAGTAGGTCACCAATAAATATGAGTGGTATTAGATGTGTACTAGATTTGTTGGGGTGATGGGAAGATAGTGGGAAGGGTGGGTGAAAAAGGGAAAGAAATGAAGAAGTACAAATTCATAGTCCCAAAATCATTACAGGGACATAAAGTGCAGCATAGGGTATATAGTCAATAACACTGCAATAACTCTATATGGGATAGATGGAAACCGGATGTACCAGAATAAGGAGTTTCGTAAGTTATATAAATGTCTTATTACTATGGTGTACACCTGAAACCAATGTAGTATTGTATGTCAAATGTAATTGAAAAATAAAAGTGTCAAAAAAGAAACTTATAAATATTTGTCATTATTATTAAAGTGATTATCATTATGTACACACCCATTCTAACATCATAGAGCTAAGTATGTTGTTACCAAATATTTATAAACATATTTGAAATGTAGTATTTTAGTAAAATTTGTTGTAAATATATCTCAAAATAAAAGCCAGTCCCTTCCACTATACTGTGTTCTATTGTTTTTTAAGGTCTGTAGTGTGTGTGTCATATCTAAAATAAAACACAGATTATCCAAGGTCACACATATTCTGATCCACTGATTGGACTCCATCCCTCCATGAATGTCACACAATCTTGATTATTGTAGCTACATGAAAAATCTCTTTCAACTTTTGAAAACTCTTCAATACTAAAACTCTTCAAACATATTGGCCGTGTTGGCTTTCTCCTGGATCCTGTGTAAACCTGCACACCAAGTTTTTGTATCCATGTCAATCATTTTAGTAGAATCGAGGAAACCCACTTGCTCCTATGAGGATTTGGATCTCTCTATTTTTTTTTTGAGTTCTCTTTCCATCACCTTATATTTAGCTTCCCCTCCCTCCTTTCCCAACCCCTCCCCTTTCTCCCCTCCATATCCCACTCATTTACAAATAAACATTAAACAATTGATTGTGTCCATGGTTTATTTGTTTGTTTGTTCATTTATTTTCTCTTTGCTTTCAGGTTTATATTACATATATGTGGAAGTCATACAGTTCTTTGTTTTTTTTGTCTGGCTTATTTCACTAAGCATGATAATCTCCAGGTCCATCCATTTTGTTGCAAATGGCAACATTTCATCTTTTCTTATAGTTGAGTAACATTCCATTGTGTATATGTACCACAGCTTCTTTATCCAGTCATCTGTCGCAGGGCACTTTTGATGTTTCCATGTTTTGGCCACTGTGAAAAGTGTTGCAATGAACATTGGGATACATAAATCTTTGTGGACAAAGGTTTTTAAGTCTATTGGGTAGATCCCCAGAAGGGGGATTGCTGGGTCAAATGGTAACTCCATTCCCAATTTTCTAAGGAAACTTCACACCATCTTCCACAATGTTTGTACCAGTTTGCATTCCCACCAGCAGTGTACCAGAGTTTTTTTTTCTCCACATCCTCTCCAGCAATTGTTATTCTTGGTCTTGTTGATAATAGCCATTCTAACAAGTGTGAGGTGGTATCTCATTGTGTTTTTGATTTGCATTTCCCTGATAGCTAATGCAGATGAGCATTTTTTCCTATGTCTGTTGGACACTTGTATTTCTTCGAGAGAGAAGTGTCTGTTTAGTTCTTCTGCCCACTTTTTAATTGGGTTGTTTGTTTTTTTGTTAAGTTTTATTAGTTCTTTATAGATTTTAGATATTAGACCCTTATATGATACGTTATTTGCAAATGTTTTTTCCCATTCAGTTGGCTGTCTCATTGCCTTGTTGAAGGTTTCTTTTGCTGTGCAGACACTTTTTAGTTTGATATAATCCCATTTATTTATTTTTGCTTTTACTTCCCTTGATTTTGAGGTAAGTTTCATGAAGTCTTCCTTGAGTCTTAGGTCTATAAGTTTAGTACCAATGTCTTCTTCTATACAGTTTATAGTTTCAGGTCTTATATGAAGGTCTTTAATCCATTTGGAGTTAACTTTTGTACATGGAGAGGGTTCACATCTCAGGTTCATTTTTTTTTTTTTGCATAAGTTTTTGCTGTTTTCCCAGCACCACATACTAAAGAGGCTGTCTTTTCCCCATTGTATGTTTTTTGCTCCTTTATAGAAAATTATTTGTCCATAAATTTGTGGGTATATTTTTGGGTTTTCAGTTCTATTCCATTGGTCTATATTTCTGTTCTTCTGCTAGTACCAAGCTGTTTTGACTCTTGATGCTTTGAAATATAAATTGAAGTCAGGGAATGTAATGACACCAGCCTTATCCTTTTTATGTACCATTGCTTTGAAAATTTGAGGTCTTTTATGGTTCCATATAAATTAACTAATTCTTTTATCTATTTCACAAAAGTATAGTTGTGATTATGATGGGTATTGCATTAAATCTGTATATTGCTTTGGACATAATTGGCATTTTAACAATGTTCAGTCTTCCTATTCAAGAACAGGGAATATTTTTCCACCTCTTAAAGTCTGCTTCCATTTCTTTCAAAGGTGTCTCATAGTTTTCCATGTATATGTCTGTCACTTTCTTTGTTATGTTAATTCCCAGGTATTTCATTCTTTTTGTTGTGATAGCAAAGGGAATTGACTCCCTCATTTCTTTTGCTGTGGATTCGGTATTTGTATATAGGACTGCTGTTGATTTTTGTACATTGATTTTTATCCTGCATCTTTTCTATATTGTTTCTAATAGTTTTCTGGTGGAATCTTTGGAATTTTTTATATAAGGGATCATCTCATCTGCAAATAGTGACAATTTGACCTCTTCTTTCCCAATGTGGATACCTTTGATTCCTTTCTCTTGCCTCATTGCTATGGCTAGAACTTCCAGTACTATATTAAATAGCAGTGGTGACAGGGGGAATCCCTATCTTCTTCCTGATTTTAGAGGAATAGACTTCAGCTTTTCCCAATTCAGTATGATGTTAGCCGAGGGCTTGTCATATATGGCCTTTATTCTGTTGAGATGCTTTCCTTCTATACCTATTTTATTTAGTGTTTTGATCATAAATAGGTGCTGTATCTTGTCGAATGCTTTTTCTGCATCAATTGAAATGACCATATGGTCTTTATCTTTGTTTTTGTTTATGTGGTGTATCAAATTGATTGATTTACATATATTGAACTATCCTTGTGCTCCTGGGATGAATTCCACTTTATTATGATGTGTGATCTTTTCGATTCATTATTGTCTTCTGTTTGCTAATATTTTGTGTAGAATTTTTGCATCTCTGTACATCAGAGATATTGGTCTATAGTTTTCTTTCTTTGTGTTGTCTTTGCCAGGCTTTGGTATTAGGGTAATGTTGGCCTCATACAATAAGTTAGGAAGTAATGCTTCCTCTTCAATTTTTGGAAGAGACTGCGGAACATAGGTGTTAATTCTTATTTGAATGCTTGGTAAAACTCATTAGTCAAACCATCTGGTCCAGGGCTTTTGCCTTTAGGGAGATTATGGATAGACGTTTTAATCTCTTCACTATCAATTGGTCTATTTAGATTATCTGGTTCTTCTGGGTTCAGTATTTGTAGGCTATAAGTTTCTAGAAACTTGTCCATTTCTTCTAGGTTAAATGCAGTGGCATAAAGTTCTTCATAATATTTTCTTATAATCCTTCATATTTCGTGGTATCAGTGGTAATTTCTCCCCTTTCATTTCTAATTTTGGATATTTGTGTCCATTACTTTTGTCCTTGATTACTCTAGTCATGGGTTTGTCAATTTTGTTAACTTTCTCAAAGAACCAGTTCTTCATAACATTAATTTTTTTTTCTATTTTCCTTCTGTTCTCTAATTGGTTTAGCTCTGCTTTAATTTTTTTTTAAATGTAAAAATTTTAATGAAACATCAGCAGTCCAAATATAAGTTGTAAGAATTGTGCAATAGAAACAATCTACATGGAATACTCAGACCCAAATTCTTCTGGTTTAAATATTAATGCAGAGTAATTGACAATAAAATTGAGTCAGCAGAAACTTAATTCATAGTTTATCTTAGACTTATATGGGTTTTAAAGTAGGTAATCACACATACAAAATGATTTAATCAGTTCTAAAAAGAAAGACATTTGGAAATCAGAATACATCTTTAAGTGATGGCTTCTCACTATCACTTTCAACCAGGTGGTTGTCATAATTTAGTGCTAGCATCAAAGTACATTAGTTGTAATGAAGTAAGAGTGCTTTAATTTTTATTATTTCTTTCCATCTGTTGACTTTAGGATTTGTCTGCTCTTCTTTTTCTAGTTCTTTAAGATGGGATGTTAAGATGTTTACTTGTGATTTTTCTTGTGTCTTAACATAGGCCTGTAAGGATATAAATTTCCCTCTTATTACTGATTTTGCTGTGTCCCAATAATTCTGTTATGTTGTATTTTCATTGTCAGTTTCTATATATTTTTTAATCTCATCTTTTATTTGTTCTTTTATCCAGTCCTTTTAATAAGCTGTTGTTTAATCTCCATGTATATGTGTTTTTTTCTGCTTTCCTTTTACAGTTGATCTCCAATTTCAAAGCCTTGTGGTCTGAGAATACACTTCGTATGATTACAATGTTCTTGAATTTGCTGAGGCTACTTTTGTGTACCAGCATGTGATCTATCCTTGAGAATGTTCCATGTGCACTAGAAAAGAATGAATAGTCTCTTTTTGCTAGATGAAGTGTCCTGTAAATGTCAATTATGCCCAATTGCTGTAATGTGTCATTTAGAACTGATGTTTCCTTATTCATTTCCTGTTTGGATGATCTGTCCATGACTGTTAGTGTGGTGTTTAAGTCTCCCACAATGATTGTGTGTTCACCACTTTCTCCTTTCAAATCTGTTAGTAGTTTCTTTGTATATTTTGGTACATTCTGGTTGGGGTGCATATATATTAATTAGTGTCAAGACTTCTTCTTGTTGTATTGTGCCTTTTATCATTATGTAATGTTCAACCTTGTCTTTTACTCTTTTTTAACCTGAAGTTTATTTCATTAGATATCAGTATGGCAACTCCTGCTTTTCTCTGGTTACCATTTGCTTGAAGTATTGTTTCCCATCCTTTCACTCTGAGTCTGTGTTTGTCCTTATTGCTGAGGTGTGTTTCTTGGAGACAGCATATGAATGGGTTCTCTTTTTTAATCCAGCCTGATACTCTGTGTCTATTTATTGGTGAGTTCACTACATTAACATTTAGAGTGATGATCGATATGTGAGGATTTCCTGTGGCCATTACTTATTTCTTTCTTTGTTTTTGTTTTGTTTCTTTGTTGTTGCCCCAACTTTGTTCCATTTTCCCTGATGTTTTTTTTCAGGTAGAAGAGCCTCCTTCAGTATTTCTTGGAGTTCTGGCCTCGTGCTGGCAAATTCCCTCAGCTTCTGTGTGTCTGAGAAGGTCTTTTTTCTACCTTCATATCTGAAAGATAATTTTGCTGGATAATTTATTCTTGGCTCTAAGTTCTTCTCTTTTAAATCTTTGAATATTGGATTCCATTCCCTCCTGGCTTGCAGAGTTTCTGCTGAGAAATCTGATGCCAATCTAATGGGTTTTCCTCTAAAGCTCATAGTTCTTTTACCCCTGACTGCCTTGAGAATTGTCTCTTTGTCTTTACTTTTGGACATCATTAGTAACATGTGTCTTTGAGAGGATCTGTTAGGGTCCAGGTATCTAGGGGACCTGTTTTCTTCTTGCACTTGGGTTTCCAGATCTTTCCATAGGTCTGGAAAGTTCTCATCTACTGTTTGTTTGAGTATGCTCTCTGTAGAATGTTCTACCCCTTCTTCTATTCCTATTATCCTGATGTTGTTTTGTCTCATGGAATAAGATTGTTCTTGTAGAGTTCTTTCGATTCTTTTGGTTCTATATTCCCTCTCTTCCTCTTTCTTAGCTGTTTCCATGTTCTGATCTTCGATATCACTAATTCTTTACTCCATCTGGTTGGTCCTGTTTCCTATAGCAGTTATTTCGTTTCTCACTTCTTTTATTGTATTATTTATATCTCACATCTCCATCTCACTCTTCCTTATGTTTTGAATTTCTTTGTTAAATTGTTACGTTTGTTCATGGAGATCCTTTTTTATGTCATTCATGTCCCTTTTTATGTTATTTATGTCAGCCATGGTGCTCTGCCGGTATGTTTTCATTTCTCTCACAGCCTTTAGAATGACTATTTTGAATTATCTGTCACTTAATTCGGAAACTTCTAGGTCTAAGAAGCTGTCTTGATAAATTTTCTGTTCTTTCTGAGGAGTTTTAGTTTTTAAGGAATTCATCCTGTCTGCTAGGTTCTTCCTCTTTGACATAAGGGCATTATATTCAGTATTGCCCAGGAGCCCAGATGGGTACTTTTGTGGTGTCTTGCTGTAGGGCAGACACGAGGTGGTACTTGGGGGGCAAGTTTTGAGAGAGGAAGGATTTTTTTATTTCTTATTTCTGGTCTCCTGCTACATGTTTTCTTAGCTTCCTGTAGTTAGTTAGTTGGTTGGGGAAGTTGTAGGAAAGGGGAAAGGACAATAAAAGTCACACTGGGGCAGCTCCACCTTCTGCCTTATGCTGGGGAAGCTGGGTGATGTGGGTCAAGGCTGCTCCTGCTGGCTGGGGCTTATGCTATCACCTTTCTTCCTGGGCCTTCTTCCCTGGCCAAATATTGGGCCAGATTCTGCAGGCTTGCACTGCTTTTAAGACCCAGGGGCCTGCAAGCAGGTATACACACAAGTCCAAAGCTGTGGGTATGACCCCGCGGTAGGAAGGCAGCTGGCCCGCCTCCACAGCGGGCCTGGAATGGGAGCCGCAGGAGTCAGGCATGCCACGCTGACAGCTGGTCCACCTCTGCGGCGGGCCGGAATGTGAGCCCCAGCGCCGTGTAGGGGCTGTGTGTTGCCCGCGCGGCAGCTGGCTTGCCCCCGCAGCTGGCCAGGACTAGGAACTGCAGCCCTGTGCAGGAGCCATGTGCGCCTGTGCTGTGGGTCCCAAGGGAGCCTAGAGCTAAGATGTCATCTCTGCAGTTCAGACTCATCATTCATCCCTGCTACCACTCAAGAGTTCCAAAGGTTGGCTCCCAAGCTTTGTCCCTAACTCACCGTTCCATATTCCAGCTACCCAGCCTAGCTCCCCAACAGACTCCCTCTGTTCTGCCGCTTTGCTTGGGCTTTTCCTCTTGTCAACTCTTGGATTCTCCCCTCCGATGCACTGCAGCCAGCCGTGATCATGTCCTGTTGTGATCCGTCTTTGCCTCCTCCTTTCTCTCCAATCCTTAAGTGTTTACTTGTGATGCATGGATGTCTCAGCTGCCATTTTTTGGCACCCAGGGTCCTCTTTCTTGGCTCCTGGTTGGCCGTTCAATTGTGTTTTCTGGGAGAGGCTTTAGGGACCTCCTCTCCAGTGCCATCTTGTCCTCATCCTTCTATTCTTTTTTGATAAAGGTCAAGGACTCTTTGGATTTAGGCTGTTGGCCAGTAATGTCTCAGTGATATATGTTTATTATCTCTAGCCCTTCTCATTCTCCACTTTCTATTATGATGCCCTGTGCTCGTTTGGGATGACACTGGCTATTTTTCATCACAGAACAGAGCCAATTAACCCTATCATAAGATAGGAATGAGCCTATTCTCTAGCTTTTCTACTCAGGGAAATGCCTCATGTCTGAGCTCAGGCTACAGAAGTCCCTGAACAGGTACTTCAATTCAACACAACCACAACCCTGAGAAATACACTAATCTTTGCCCACAGTTTAGAACAGGAATTGTTGATAGTTTCCACATAAGGCTACAGACAGCAGCACAGAGCCTCACATAGTAATGTCCACTTTACAGCGAGCAATTTTATTTGGTAGAACACAATAAAAACAGGCAAGCAGTTACAGTGACTCTATGCCCCTTTCTCAATACCAGATATTCAAATTTTAGTACTAGTTCTCTGCATTATTTTACGAGATGTCAGACAGGTGCAACCACCAAAACACACATGAGAGAATTGGTACAAAATTCAGTTTATTACAATTACAAGTACTTATATTATAAATGACCGAGGCCAGTGTGGTTCACACTGGATACGGGCAGACCAATAAAGAAGCAAGGTGTTGTAGAAAACTTAAACATAGCCTTTATAATGAAAGCAGAGCAGCAACAAAATGGAATCTGAGAGTTCTCTTTTAATAGCTCATAGTCCCATTCTGGAGGGTCTCATCCCCTTTTTTGACAAGAGAACAAAAGTGACAGGCAGCCAAGAAGTGATCTCATAAGGTGAATAAACCAAATAGCTTTCCTCTGGGAAAGCGCAAGTCATGGTTGCATAGCAAGTACATGTCATTCAATCAGAAGCATGCTGAGAGAGCCTGAGTTACTCCATTTTCCTCCCCCTCCACCCCTTTAGGGTTTCTTGTCTCACAATCTACATGACATATGTCTTCCACTATGTTTGCTTGGGGAGGAGTATGTTATGTTGCATTTGAATACTACAGCAACAACACAGACTACAACAGCAAGTTACAATAGTGCATGCAATGACAGAGAGGACTATTGTACAGAACACTGCATTGTTGCAAATATGCACCCCATTTTGCCAATGTAGGTATTTAAGCAGTGCCACTGTGGCCCAATCACTTATTCATCCTGTGATCGGATACGTGGCCCTCAACAATCAAAGGGGATGTAGCTGTAATTCTTTCAGTTGCCAAAAGGGCAGCACACACAGCTGCCAATTGTTTCTGTGTAAAGGAGTAATCAACCTTAGACACCTTCCATAATTGAGACAAGAAGCCTATGGGCTACTGCAAGCACACAGAATGCAGCCATAAACCTCAGCCAAAACCCTCTGCAGTGACATGTACATTTATCTCACAAGGTTCTGCAGAGTCAAACACTTGCAGGGCTTTTGCCACCTTGATGGTATGCATGGAGTAGTCTAAGGCCATCAGAGTCCCCACCATCCATTCTTAAATAGCCCCTTTCTTAACCCAAGAATACGAAGGCCTTAGCAGTTGGGCTAAATGGGCCACAAATGCTCTTCAATATCCAAGAAGTCCAAGGGAAGTTTGCAGTTGTTTAACAGTGGAAGGCACACAGTAGGCTTGAATCTTTCCCATAACTACATTGAGAACATCGTTTGTCTTACTTGACCAAAGAACCCCTAAGAACTTGACAGACAAGCCAGAGCCTTGCAACTTCTTGTCGTTGAGCACCAAACCACATGTTTTCACATGGGTTAGGAGAGCAGGAAAGACACCCTTTAGATCTGTAAGAGTCACTAGTTAACATGATATCATTAGTATGATAGTATGGCCATGCATTTTCAGGTCGGGATCACTGTGCCAAGTCAGGCATCACCAGTCTATGATACAGCATGGGGCTATGCAAACACCCATGGCGAAGGACTGTAAAAGTTTACTGTCAGACTTCCCATGTGCATACAAATTGATCTTGGTTCTCTGAGGCTATGTCAATGGAGAAATGTCATTAGTAAGATCAGCAACAAAATGATATGCCCCCAACTTCTGACTCAGGCAATTCATCAGGTTCACCACAGAACAGACCACTACCTTGCTTAATTTCTCATAGTAAACCATCATTCACCAAGTACCATCTGGCTTCCTCTTTGGCCATACTGGATAGTAATACTGACTATTGGAGGTTTACTATTCCCACCTTATCCAGTTACCATATTGTCCCAGTTATCTTCCAATGCCCCGCTCCCCATGAGGCAGCTTTTATTGCTTGGTATGTACAACCCATTAAAGAGGGGACAGCTGCAAATTTGCATGTGTGCCATGTCCCTGCACCCCTGCCTTTACCACTGGCACTCAGAGGCAATACTGTCCTTCCATGGTGTTCAACCAAAGCCCTTGCATAATGTCTGTCTCTAAGATATACCCAAAAAAGGGCCCTTTAAACCTTGTATATTCACAGAGGTAAGCGACCTATTCCCAAAGGTATATCCACAGGCTTTACCCAAATGCTTTGCCCCTGTAGCTGTCAATGACTAATCGGGCTTCAGAGAACTTCTATGGATTTCTGTAGAAAAGAGAATATTCAGAGCCAGTATCCACTAGGATCACTTGAATATTTTGCCCCTGTAGCCACCAATGACAACTAGGTCTTCTTAGTCACCCCAGCCATCATTAACAGTTAGGGCTTCAGGACTTTTGGCTTTTTCAATCCTAGCGGATGCCAGATCTACTTATATCTGGGTTCATTTTCCTCTTAGAGGTCCATTTCTCTTAGCTGTTGGTGCTTCTTGCACACCATATGGACACCCTCTTGCATGCACTTCATCTCAGCCTCTCCCAACTCATGAAATCTTTCACATAAGGTGCCAGGATCACCACAAGTGATCCGAACAGGGAAGAGGGAGCAAAATTGTAACTCTTGTTCATCCTCTTCCCCTGAAGTCTATTACAACAATGGGGGAAATTCTTCCTTCCTCCAACAAAAGTCTGACATAACAATGGAGGACCCCATCTCTGATCCCAACTGCAAACACTGGCATTTTTCCTGTAGCAACTGCCAGGTTTACTCCATCGCCTGCACCAGTGCCTTCATCCAGTCAAGCTCGGTTTGGAACGCCTGGAGTTACCTATTTTCCTCTATAGCTTGCACCTGCATTTTCATCAGGTCCAGCTTGGTCTGGAGCAAGCAGACTCATGCCTCTTCTCTCAGAGCCACCTCTGACTTTCCCTGTAAGGTTATAAAAAAATAGCCACCCCATGGTTCCAGCCACTGTTTGAACACTCATTTTGTTGAAGCTCTCCCAGCCCCTATAGATTCTTCTCCGAACAAATGGGCTTTTCCATTCACCTAAGACCACCTCTGAGGTATTGCCCCAGTACAGAGAAGACATGCCACAATCTACCACATATTCATAGCAGGCCACACCTCAATACTAACCTTAAAAAGTGCAGTAGGCTCCATATCTGTCTGCTGCAGATCCTATTTGTGACAACAAGTGTATTGCAAATGACCAAGTCCACGGAGGTTCACACTGAATCAGGAAGATTAAAAAGAAGTGAGGAGATGCAGGAAACTTAAATATAGCCTTTATTCTGGAAGCAGAGTAGCAATAAAACAGCACTCAGAGTTCTCTCTCAATAGTTCATAGTTCATAGCGCCCTCCCAGAGTGTCCCATCCCTTTATATAGGCAGGAAAACAAAGGTGGGAGTCAGCCAAGAAAGGACCTTATAAGGCATATAAACAACAAAATGTCTGGTCCCTGGGAAAGTGCAGGTCAGGGTTAAGTAACAAGAGAGCGTAATTTCAGTGGAAGCATGGTGAGAGAGCCTGAGTTACTCCATTTTTCTCATAGAACTATAAACAGGAGCTTCACTTGCCTTGCAAAACTACATGAAAGACACCAGAGTGGTCAGGAGGCAGAAGACTGGAAAGAAGGAGGAATTTACACCCAGGCTTTTTGGTTTTTCTATAGAAAATGAGGAACAGGGAATGTGATCAGCTTTGAACTGACTAGTTAAAATAATTTCAGTGGGCTCTGAGATAGAGTATCATTCCCAGTAGCCTGGAACCAGGGCCTGGGATGATGAGGGTAGAGGAATGTTGTGGCCTGGGGTATGCAGGTCTGATAGACAGAGTGCTCTGGGGGTTAGAGTTTGCATGTGAAAGGCATGGTTCAGGCTTAGCCTAGTGTTGTCTCTGAAGATTGGGTATTCCATGAGTTACAGTCTCTCCCCAGCCAGACAGGTTTTAAATATCTTAAAACATAAAAATGTAGAGAAGGTAATAAAATATGTAAACACACATAAAGAAGCAGGCACCATTTTGCATTTCCAGCAGCAACACCTTTCTTGATTCTGTCCCTGTTTTACATGAGAAACAAAACAAAACAAAACATTACATTCTTTATCTTCTATAATAAACCATGAAAATAGACTGAGGAAACACAGTTTTACCACCAGAAATCTTTGTGTACTTCTGAGCACAACAGATATGAGTATCCAAATACCTCTCCAGATTCTGAGTTCATTTTCTCTCTGCTTTTCAAATCAGGCTCATGCTCTGATGTAAAACCTACTCAATTTCTGAGTCACCATAGCCACCCTGAGTTGTCCACTAAGGTGCTATATGTACAGGTGGGTTCATCAGGATGTTATCTGTTACAAGGCTTCTGAGTTTTTAGAGAAATGAATGGGTTAGACGTCAGCTGTGTGCTCTCCTGACCCCAGCCTGCCTTATAACAGTGTCTGTGTCATTGTGAATCATATGTGTGGATGACATGTGGGCTCTGCAGCATCATTTGCAAGCCTGAGTGTAACCTATCTTGGGTGTCCACAAATGTACAGTTATGTTAAATGCATTTGAGTTGACTTTGGGACAAATGAATGCCCACATATTTACTGAACATTCCTTCTGTGACTGATACTGTGGAGATAGCTTGCAGTGCAAGCAGAGATGCAGCCGCATGGAGTTTATTGTCTAGGACAAATTTAAGGAGAATTAGGACAGTAGATGGTAGAAAGTGATATTGGATTGTGTTTCAAAATTCACCTGAGGAAATGAGAAATAAGAGGGTTCCATTTTTTTACAGAGGACAAAGGGGATAAAGGATAAAAATTTTGGGAGGGCTGATTTCACTTAGTGGGGCCATGGGGGCCTGTGTGAACAAAAGGCACATGTGGAGACACTGTGAGCATGAGAAGAGTAGACAGCCTGGGCTCGCCACATAAAGGT
Source organism: Lyroderma lyra (assembly GCA_004026885.1). Classification (NCBI taxonomy): domain Eukaryota; kingdom Metazoa; phylum Chordata; class Mammalia; order Chiroptera; family Megadermatidae; genus Lyroderma; species Lyroderma lyra. The sequence goes on from PVJL010016172.1 coordinate 14,910, forward strand.
CTGCACTATGCTAAAGACTCTCTTTGTGAGAAAAATTTTTCATCTACAGGAAGTACAAGACCACTCAAGAGTCCTCTTTCATGAAATAAAACTAGGACACACAGGAACATGGTGAAAATTAGGTCCCCAGTCACTGGTGATCATCATTGTAAATAATGTTACCTTCTTGATTGTTGACTACTGAGAACGAAAGAAAATGGAGCCACAAAGAAGATTCTAGAATTGTTCATGGGTACAGTTGAGGACATGGAGTGGGATAAAAAACACAAAACAACTTCTGTTCCCAAAACGTAGCTACTTCCACAGCCAGGACAGCACCTGCTCCTGGGTCTGGTCCTTGTTCTCAGTGTGTCATGAGCGCCCCCTGGTGTCCTGTGTGCCCCCTGCTGTCCAGCACTCTTCTCCTACAGTGAGGTTTATGTCTGGGCTCACATTGAATTCCTCTCACTGTGTCGGTTGCACAGTAATACTTGGCCGTGTCCTCAGTTCTCAGGCTTGTCATTTGCAGATACAGTGTGTTCTTGGGATTGTCTCTGGAGATGGTGAATCGTCCCTTCAAGGAATTGGCATAGTATGTGCTACTTCCACCATTATTAATTCTAGCAACCCACTCCAGTGCTTTCCCTGGAGCCTGTCGGACCCAGTTCATCCAGTAGTTACTGAAAGTGAATCCAGAGGCTGTACAGGAAAGTCTCAGAGACCCTCCAGGCTTCACCAAGTTACCCCCAGACTCCACCAGCTGCACCTCACACTGGATACCTGCAGAAACATAGACATTCTAGTAAAAAATGTCATCGCACATCTCCTATTTTTATTACTCATAACCACTCACATACTCAATGTCTCTTGTTTTTTATAAATTACCTCTTAAAAGAGCAACAAGAAAAACCAAGCTCAGTCTAAAGCCCATGGTATGTTGTATCTGTTCAGTCCTGATCGCAGAATAGAAAAATCTGTGTACCCTGCGTCTGGGGCTTCTATCCCAGAGCAACAGAGTCAAACTTGGGCTGGTTTTATCAGTAGACATACCCTTATTTGCATGTCTTTCTACTATATAGGGAGCTTTGGGCTTGGGTACATACACAGAGGGCAGTGCCTCAGTACAAGCATGGGTGTCCTTGGGCAGTTGGGTGGCAATGAGAACATTTGGTAAACTATGATTATCTTATGTGCAGATTTGTACATTTAGTACTCATCATCTTAATGTATTTTTACACATACACACACAAAACCTGTGTCATAGTTATCAATTTTGCCTTCATTTCACAGATGAACCTGTATAGAGACACCCATTAAGTTGCAAGCACAGTTCTCTGACACTTGCTGGGGAAAATAAGCATCCCCTGCCTGCATGTGCTCACATTTACCCCATTTTTCTAACTACTAAATAAACATGATGATATGGAGGAAAGTGAAACAGATCTGGAAGCTGAGGCCTAGAAGTTGAGGACACTGGTGACAATTATTGCATGAGAGAAAGGGCGCAGCTACAGAAAGGTTAATCTGACATGGAGTAGGAAATGAACATAATTCAGGGCCAGCATTGGTCCTGTAGGTGGTCAGGAAAAGACACAGTCCAGAATGAGGACAAGTCCCTGCTGAATAACAAGGCTCAGTCACAGGTCAGAGAGTGACCGTCACTATACCACACCTGGAGTCAGCATATAATGTAAGGGAAATGCAGCATGGAGATTTGGAGCATAGATGCTCTGTTGAGACAACAGAAATGGCAGCCTGCACAACCAGGAGGGGACACAAAAAGGAACCACTGGATGAATTGCATTCTCTTTCGCCTTTAGCAGAGACCAACTTCCACAATAGTCTTCATGGTAACAAAGACTCACAGAAGTTTCCTTGATGAGATTTACAATGTTTCCACCGTGAAAGAACAACAAGGATGAAAGAAAGATTATGTTTTCACAGTTAATAACTAATAATTAATTGTGACTATGAAAAAAATGACACATGACACAATGCAATACAACACAATAGCACACCTGGAGTTACTATATATTCTACCATGTGTGGATACTTGTTATGAGGGATACTAAGAACAAGACAAGAGTACTAATAAACATATTTTCTAAGTGACTCTCATGTAGGACAACGTACTGGGATTTTTAAACATGGAATTTCAAACTCTAATTGACACATTACAAGCTTAAAAGAAAAGGTAGGCAGACCACAAGCTAAAAAATGTAGCTACAAGGGGTTCCCTTGTGGTGTAGTGGCTAGACTTCAGCGTTCTCAATGTCACGGCCTGGGTTTGATTCCCAGCCAGGTAACTGCACCTCCAAAAAACAATGTAACTACAGCTGAATGATGGAAAGTAAAGCAATTAAATAGAAATGAACAAAATGACAATAACATAGAAAGAGAAATGAACTAAGCTGGCTTTCTAACAATAGCACTCACAAAGAAGTATAAATCAAAACCACAATAAGAGATCAGCTTTCAAAAAAAAGAGACAGCTGGTGGGAGTGCAAACTTGTACAACCACTGTGGAAGGCAGTGTAGATGTTCCTCAGAAAATTGGGAATGGAGCTACCATTTGACCCAGCAATCCCCCTTCTGGGGATCTACCCAAAGAACTTGAAAACCATTGTCCGCAAAGACTTATGTACCACAATGTTCATTGCAGCGCTGTTCACAGTGGCCAAAACATGGAAACAACCAAAGTGCCCTGCGACAGATAACTGGATAAAGTAGCTGTGGTACATATACACAATGGAATATTACTCAGCTCTAAGAAAAGATGAAATATTGCCATTTGTGACAAAATGGATGGACCTGGAGATCATCATGCTTAGTGAAATAAGCCAGACAGAAAAAACAAAGAACTGTATGATTTCACTCATATGCGGAATATGAAACTGAAGGGAAAGAAAAAAAGAAATGAAAAACAAATAACCTATGGACACAATCGATAGTTTAATGTTTATTTGGGGACGAGTGGGTTAGGGAGGGGAGAAAGGGGTGTGGGTGGGAGAGGAGGGGGGAAGCTAAATATAAGGTGATGGAAAGAGAAGTCAAATTAGGTGGTGAACTGATTATACATCAAGTTGACAATGCACTGTAGAATTGTATGCCTGAAACCTATATAATCCTTGCTAACAGATGTCACCCCAATAAGTCTAACAATAAAAATTAAAAAATAAAAAGAAAGAAAAAGAAATCAGTTTTCACCTGTTAGGACGGCAGTTATAAAACAAAACAAAGCAAAATGAAAGTATATATGTTTATGGTGAATTTTGGATAGAAGGAATTATGCACACACTTGATGGGAAGATTAAGATGGTGCAGCCACTATAAGAAACATCATGTTTTTTACTGTAAAAATGAAAAAAAGTTTATGTGTTTAAGCAATTTATTTTCTAAGGATTCATCAAATAATAAAGTTAGAGTTTTGGAAATATATTTACACTCTCCTATTCATTGTAGCATGCCTCTGTATAGTTAAGATACAGAGACACCCTAAAAGGTGACCAATTGATGAACATATAAAAATGTGTTACTTACATTGGAGTATCACTGAGCCTAAAAATAAAGCCTGCCACAAACCACAACATGGATGAACTTAGGGAAATAACAGCCACAACAAGGCAAGTACTGTGTTATTCCTCTTAGACTCAGAATTTAATTACATTTCACTTCCAGCAGAGAAGAGAGGGTTCAAGGCCTAAAGCTGTGGTAACAGACATTAAAGACACAAGTGGAATCAGTACAGGTGAGAGAGATACACTGTGGTCTTGTTCCCTCAGAGGAGAGAAAAACAGATGGAGACAGCAAGAGGACAGAGCTGCTGTCACAATCACTATCAGACCCTGATAGTAGAGACTGCTCATTCATAGCAGCCTGGGTTTGTTTGCTTCCATCTTGGGAGCAATCATAGGGCATTGTGGAAAATGAGAGATCACTCAGGATGCATAAAGTGAAGCTGTCACCTGAAATGGGCAAGAGGGAGACAGAATGCTGAAACAAAATGAAGTATTTCTCTTCTACCTGATACACTGTGATGAGAATACAAGGTTTTCACCATGGTCTTGATTTGAATGTCTCTAGCGATCAGTGATGGTGAGTGTATTTTCCTAGCTTATTTTGCATCTCTATGTCTCAGAGATTAAAGGTCTGTACAAGTCTTTGCCTGCTGTATTATAAATGTTCTTCTTTTTCTTTTGTTCAGTTTTGAGAGTCTTTATAATATTCTGGGTACAGTAATTCTGTGTTTATTTGTGACTTGTCTTTTATTTTCTGGATAGACATTTAGCCATATTTTTAAAAAAATTTCATGCAGTTTATTTATAATTTTACTTTTATTATTGTTCCACCAAGTGTGTTTTGAACTTAACATAATTCACATTATTATTAGTTTCCTATAAATAATTTCACAATTTGCAAATTATCCATTTATTTTTCTAGTGTCTGGGAGTTCTTGCATATACACTGATATCTGTTAACTCTGTATTTTTTATTAATTCATACATTGATATTTTCTCTTGCTATGTTTTTATATAATGTCATCAATTCTGGTTTTATGCTCTAACTTTAACTTGAGACATCACAAGAGATGGTTTTTGTATTGTTTCTTTTAGATTACCTGTGGTTCTGCAGTTAAACTTAGGCATTTCCCTTCCTGGGTTATTGTGTATTACTATTGTGGACAGCTAAATCTCTCTGGACACAAAAATCACATCCTAGAGATAGATTTATGAGTTGCGACCTTTTTGTGAAACCTCTAAAGATTTATCTGTGCATGGCCACTGTCAGGAACTCCATTATAACACAGTCCATGTGTCATCATTTCAAAAATTATTTCATTTGTGCACTTTGGACTCTATTTTCCTGTTGTTCATGGCAGTAAAAGCTCAGACATATATTTATGAAATTTTTTCAGCTTTCTGCTAATATTTCTTTAGATTGAAATCTAACATTTAAATATATGTGAACTTTGTGTTTGCTTGTATCTTGTCATTTGGAGAGATAGCACTGCATGAAAGAGCAACATCCTGTGACAGATATTTTTATACTATGCAGCTGGCCTTGTCATGTTGGAAATTTATGAAAAGTAGTTCTGCATCTGAACTGTATGCATCACTAACAGAGATATACGTCTTCTAAAAAGAGAAGAGATAAAATGATGTGGCTCTGATGCTGTGGGTGACAGAGAAACCTCAGAGCCTGGCAGAAAATTTCATTTGCCCATATATTTTTCTTCTGTACACATGGTGTCCCAGCTGATGTGCAGCTAGAGTTTTGTACAGGAACCTCCTGGGCTGTGTCTCTGTGCCATTGGTGCACAGTAATACAAGAATGTGTCTTCAGAGCCCATGCTGGTCATTGTTAGTTTCACTTTGTTTTTGGAGTTGTCCTTGGAGTTTGTGAGCCGGCTTTTCAAGGATGGGCTGTAATAATTGTTATTGTTTCACCAAAGGTGTGCAAGGCACTCCAGTATTTTCCCAGTTGTCTGACAGACACAGAAAACACCTATGCCAGTAATTCTCAGTGAGAACCCAGAGACGGAGCAGGTGATTATCAGTGTCTGGGAGGGTTTCAACAGTCCAAGACCAGACTCCTGCAGGATAACCTGGGACAGAACACCTGTGGAGAGGCCCCCAAAAATATAAAGCCAGTTCAGGAAGGAAACAGCAGTCTTCTCATTCCTGAGTGCACTTCTGACTGGAACACTCATAGGTAGAGATGTTCAGCAACTGGAGAGCATGTTCATGATGGGGCACAGGAGTGACAGACCCAGGTCCAATGCTCAGCTTTTCAAACCATGGGGGGGGGAAATGAGAAATTTGCATGGCGTCTAATGTCCTGACATCTATGGAGGACACAGGTCTCTGCTGTAGAGAAATGAGTGCATGCTGCAGGAGCAGCGAGCCCTGAGCTGTGGGCTACACATCCACTCTCAGAATTGGCTATCAGGACACAAAGTTCTCAGAAGTGCCCTGTGTGTGGATAGAGCCAAAGTTGTGACAACATTATTTCAATGGGGTTCGCTGCACTGATGATTCTCCAGGAGCCCTCTTCCTGTGGGTATTCTCCAAGAGCAATGGGAGTAAAGAATTAGAGAAATGGTGTTCCTCCTGCCTTTAGAGAGACAGGTGTGGGCTTAGAGGAGTGCTTTAGACTATTTCTGCATGTTGTGTGCCAGCATTCCTGTGGTAAGAAAACAGAAGTCAGTGGACAAATTACCTACATTTATGCATGAACAAGTACATTTCAATGGGAGTGTTTTTACTGTGAATGCATTGTCACAGGGATAGTCAAGACGTATGTGAAAAGGAGAGAGGCCTTGTCACTGGGCCCAGTCATTCCTGGGAGACACAGCAACCTCATGTTGGCCTCTCCCCTTCTGTCTCATAACCCTGGACTTATCTAGTGCGTTCAAGTGCTACATATGTTCTTTCATGCTGACCATTCTGAGTTTCATTGTTTTTAATAAACTATGACCATTTTCTAATTTGTATTATTGTAAACCCAGAGCTGTGATGTGATATAAGATTTGTGGTTTGCATAGGGGTCTATTGATGAGAGTTTGGGGTGCCAAGAGCAGAAAACATGCCTGTGTGACAGTGCTACTAGAATATTGATTGTGTATAGTGCTCTCAGATTGAGAGAAGATACTGAAGGAATACTGCAAATTTATTGAAAATGTCATTCTAAGTCATAGGCAGATAACCTTAGATTCAAGAAGGGTTGGTCAAGAAATTCATAAAATAAAGGGAAAGAAGGATAAAAAGAACTATTTATTACTTTTCTGTTTCAAATATGTTTATCCCAAATTCTAGTAGACTTTTCAGATCTTTCAATAAGTTTATTTATACTTTAAAAATAAAAACGTCTTGAATTTGCTCTCAAATTGCTGCTTTAACCTCGTTGTTATCTGTGAA
>PVJL010016173.1:0-11372 GCA_004026885.1 Lyroderma lyra
CGCCAGGGGTTTGTCAATTTTGTTGACTTTCTCAAAGAACCAGCTCTTCATTATATTAATTTTTTCTATTGTCCTTCTGTTCTCTAATTGGTTTAGCTCTGCTTTAATTTTTATTATTTCTTTCCTTCTGCTGACTTTGGGTTTTGTCTGCTCTTCTTTTTCGAGTTCTTTAAGATCGGATGCTAAGATGTTTGCTTGTGATTTTTCTTGTTTCTTAAGATAGGCCTGTAATGATATAAATTTCCCTCTCATTACTGCTTTTGCTGTTTCCCAATAATTCTGATATGTTGTATTTTCATTGTCATTAGTTTCTATATATTTTTTAATCTCATCTTTTATTTGTTCTTTTATCCAGTTCTTTTTAAATAAGTTGTTGTTTAATCTCCATGTACATGTGGTTTTTTCTGGTTTCCTTTTACAGTTGATCTCCAATTTCAAATCTTTGTGGTCTGAGAATACACTTGGTATGATTTCGATCTTCTTGAATTTGCTGAGGCTACTTTTGTGTCCCAGCATGTGGTCTATCCTTGAGAATGTTCCATGAGCACTAGAAAAGAAGGTGTAGTCTCTTTTTGCTGGATGAAGTGTCCTGTAAATGTCAATGATGTCCAATTGCTGAAATGTGTCTTTTAGAGCTGTTATTTCCTTATTTATTTTCCGTTTGGATGATCTCTCCATGCCTGTTAGCGGGGTGTTTAAGTCTCCCACTATGATTGTGTTTTCATCAGTTTCTCCTTTCAAGTCTGTTAGTAGTTTCTTTGTATATTTTGGTGCATCCTGGTTGGGAGCATATATGTTGATTGGTGTCAACTCTTCTTGTTGTTGCATTGTGTCTTTTATCATTATGTAATGACCATCTTTGTCTTTTACTATCTTTTTTTAACTTGAAGTTTATTTCATCAGATATCAGTATGGCCACGCCTGCTTTTCTCTGATTACTATTTGCTTGGAGAATTGTATCCCATCCTTTCACTCTGAGTCTGTGTTTGTCCTTACGGCTGAGGTGTGTTTCTTGGAGACAGCATATGGATGCGTTCTGTTTTCTAATCCAGTCTGCTACTCTGTGTCTTTTTATTGGTGAGTTCAGTCCATTAACATTTAGAGTGATGATCGATATGTGAGGATTTCCTATGGCCATTACTTATTTCTTTCTTTGTTTTTGTTTGTTTGTTTGTTTGTTTGTTTTTGTTTCTTTCTTGTTGCCAAACTTTTTTCCATTTTTCCTGATGTTTTGTTTCAGGCTGAAGAGCCTCCTTCAGTATTTCTTGGAGTGCTGACCTCGTGCTGGCAAATTCCCTCAGCTTCTGTTTGAGAAGGTCTTTATTCCACCTTCATACCTGAAAGATAATTTTGCTGGATAATTTCTTCTTGGCTGGAAGTTTCTCTCTTTTAAATTTCTGAATATTGGATTCCACTCTCTCCTGGCTCGTAGAGTTTCTGCTGAGAAATCTGATGCCAGCCTGAGGGTTTTCCTCTAAAGGTTGTAGTTCTTTTTCCCTGGCTGCCTTGAGAATTGTCTCTTTGTCTTTAGTTTTGGACATCTTTAGTACCATGTGTCTTGGAGAAGATCTTTTGGGGTCCAGGTATCTGGGGGACCTGTTTTCTTCTTGAACTTGGGGTTTCAGATCTTTCCATAGGTTTGGAAAGCTCTCATCTACGATTTGTTTGAGTATGCTCTCTGTCGATTGCTCTGCTCCCTCTTCTATTCCTATTATCCTGATGTTGTTTTGTCTCATGGAGTCGGATAGTTCTTGCAGAGTTCTTTAAATCCTTTTGGTTCTATATTCCCTCTCTTCCTCTTTCTGAGCTGTTTCCATGTTCTGATCTTCAATATCACTAATTCTTTCCTCCATCTTGTTGGTCCTGTTTCCTATGGCAGTTATTTCATTTCTCACTTCTTTTATCATATTATTTATTTCTCGTATTTCTGTCTCAATCTTTCTTATGTTTTGAATTTCTTTGTTAAATTGTTTTTTTGTTCACAGAGCTCTTTTTTTATGTTGTTTATATCCTTTTTTATATTATTTATCTCAGCTATGGTGTTCTGCCAACAGGTTTTCATTTATCTCACAGCCTTTAGAATGGCTGCTTTAAATTCTCCATCACTTAAATCTGACACTTCCAGTTCTGACAAGGTGTCTTCTGGGTAAATTTCATGTTCTTTCTGAGGAGTTTTAGTTTTTAAAGAGTTTATCCTGTCCACTGGGTTCTTCCTCTTTGATATGAGGGCTTTATGTTCAGTGCCCAGATTGTTGCTTTTGTGGTGTCTTGCTGTAGGGCAGACACTAGGTGGCACTGGGTGTCAAGTTTTGGGGGAGAGGGGGCTGTTTGTTTCTTGTTTCTGATCTCCTGCTGCATTTGGAGACTATGCGCATATATCCTGGGGAGAGGCCAATAAAAGGCGCTCCAAGGGCGCCTCTGCCTTCTGCCCTTTGCTGGGGAAGGTGTTCTGAGGCTTCTTTCTACTGGCTGGGGTGAATGCTATCAAATCAGTCTTTCTTCTTAGCCCTGATTCAGCATCTGCTGTCTATGGGCTCACACTGCTTTCAGAACCCTGGGGTGCACGAGGAAGTGCACGCTCCATAAGTCCAAAACTATGAGCCTAGCCTGAGACAGCAGGGTCGCCTTTGCAGCGGGCTGGGGACAGGAGCTGCCACCCTGTGTAGGTCTCCAGGGGGCTTAGAACTGTGTCAAAGAGTTCTTTGCAGTTCAGAGTCCTCGCTCAGCCCTTCTACCACTCAAAAGTTCCCGAGGCTGGCTCCCAAACTCCGTCTCCAGCATGGGGCTCCAAAGCCCAGTTCCCCCGTGGCCTCTCCCCTCCACCGAGCTGCGCCACTGGGATCCTGTTGTAGTCTGCTCCCTTCCCTCTCCCCGACTCGCTCCCTCCTTCCAACCTTCAGGTGTTTACTTGCAATTTGTGGATTTCTCAATAGCAGTTTTGTCACTCAGGGTCCTCTTTCTTGACTCCTGGATGGCTGTTCAATTGTGTTTTTTGGGAGAGTCTTTAGGGACCTCCTCTGCAGTTGCCATCTTGCCTTCTTCCCTCCACTGCTATTATTTTTAAATTAATTTTTAAATACTCAGTGAATTATTCCCCTTTGACCTAAGTTTGTATTCAGGCTACATGTAATTTTTAAAGAACAGTTTGAACAGTTTTTTAAAACCAGGATGAAGTTTTCCTGAAGCACATCTAGAAAACTTTTTCCTTAGGTGTGTGTGAGACTATGTCAATGAGTCAACACAGCATTCAATATTGCAAAGATGTGAATGTCGTTGACAACAGAGAATTTGACAGATGTATTTAAAATATTATTATGCTTCTCTCAGCATAAAAATAAAAAAATTTTCACTGGCTTTTCTTGGAGCATACTAAACTAGAAGTTTAAGCTATTGGTGTTCTCTCAGGAATGATAGTAAGAACAAACCTTGCTACCTGGCCTAGTGATCTGACATCAGGCAATTTTGCCCTACCTGTTATAAGGAGCTAGCAGGATTCAGTCACAGGGTGAACTTTCCAATACTCAGTGAGGTTACAATGGTAAGTGACATTCTTGGCATATGCTTCACATTCATAACCTCTTTCTACAGAGTGAATTTTCTGATGCTTAATGAGGATAAAATGTCAACTAAAGCTCTTACTGCACTTGTTAACACTGATAAGGTTTTCCCCCATTTGGAAACTGACGCAATAAAAATTTTAAAAATTAAAAAAATATTTTAAAAAGGCCAGAAGGCTTTGCCACAAATGCTGCACGGGTAGAGCTTCTCCCCAGTGTGCAGCCTCTGGTGCTGGAAAAAGCCTGACTGCTGGCTGAAGAGCCTCCCACATGGGTCACACTCATAGTGTTTCTTGCCTGTATATGTTCTCTGGTGCTCAGTAAAAATGGAATTTTGAGTGAAAATTTCCCCACATCCACCATGGATATAGGTTCTCTCTATGGAAGAGCTTAGCTGTTGCCTTTCCAATCTGCCCTTGTGGTCGTGGGGGTCGCCACTTTGTATTTTCTCTAACTTCACTCCTTCCTCAGAACTCATTAAAAATAATTTTTTTTTTTTTTTTTTTTTTTTTTGCATTTTGGTATGTGGGTAGCTCCCTGACTGGGAATCGAACCCAGGCCGCAGCGCCGACAGCGCCAGCGCCGAAGCCTTAAGCCACTACACCATCAGGGAACTCCCCTAAAAATAATTTTATATTTTAAATAAAATTTAATGTGAGGATTTCTTGTGGCCATTATTTCCTTTCTTCTTTTTTTTTCTTTTTTGTTGTCCCAACTCCTCCCCATTTATTTTGATTTTTTGTTTCAGGTCGAATAGTCTTTATTATTTCATGAAATGGCCTCTTGCTAGAGGATTCCCTCAGCTTTTTCTGTATTTCTGTAAAGATCTTCCATGCCTCCTTCATATCTAAAGGATAATTTTACTGAATAATTTATTTTTGGCTGGAAGTTTCTGTCTTTTAATATTTTGAATATTTGATTCCACTCCCTCCTGGCTTGTAAAGTTTCTGCTGAGAATTCTGATGATAATGTGATGAACTTTCCTTTAAAGTTATATTTTGCTTGGTTGTTTTTCTGGCTGCCTTGAGAATTGTCTTTTTGTCTTCGATTTTTGACATCTTCAGTATAATATGCCTTGGAGAAGATCTGCTGGGGTCCAAGTAGCTAGGGGACCTATATTCTTTTTTAATTTGGGGCTCCAAATTTTTCCACAGGTCTTGAAAGTTTTGTTTTTCTCCTTCTGCTATTCCTATTAATTTAATATAGTTCTTTCTAATGGTGACAGATAGTTCTTATAGAGTTCTTTCAGTTCTATTGACTCTGAGTTCCCTACCTTTTTCTTTCTGTGTCCCAATCTTCAATGTTACTAATTCTTTCCTCCATCTTGTTGGCCCTGTTTCCTGTGGTAGTTAGTTCACTTCTCAGTTCTTTTATTGCATTGTTTATCTCTTGAATTTCTATTTAATTCTCTTTTATATTTTCAATTTCTTTGTTAAAATGCTTCTTTTGTTCACAGATTTTCTTCTTGAGATAATTTATCTGAGTCAGGGTACTCTGCCAATATTGTTTCAGTTCTCTGGTGTTTAAGAACTACAGGCTTGTATTCCATGTGACTTAGATTACATATTTTTAGATCTCTAAATTCCTTTTCTGGAGATTTTTCATTTTATTTCCGAGTGGCTTTGAATCCTATGGTCCTCATTGTATTTTATGTGATTCTTTTTCTGGACATGAGGGCTTTTTTTGTGGCAGATATAGAGAGGTCTTTCTTTTTTTCTCTTCCCAGTTGGTATCACTGTAGTGTCTTCCAATAGTTTTCTCTCTATTCCAGCTGGCTGTAGAGCAGATACTAGGTGGTGCTCGGGGGCAAGCTTAGGGAGAGAGGTAGGGTAAGCAGTCGAGCTGTGTTTCTGGCCTCTGCCTGCTTGGGAACTGTGTGGACCACAGCCCTCTGCATCCTGTGGCAATTCCCCTGGTTGCTGACTCCACTGCAACACCAGTCTGTCTGTCAAGAAAGCCCAATGGGGAGGTGGGGGGGGGCTGGTCCAGGGCAAACCAGGAGTAGGCTGTGATCACATTGGTTAGAGCTGAGTGCTCGCCACCAGCTTACCCTTTCTTTCCTCTCCTAAGCCCATGTTTCTTTCACTCAGGACCATGTTTCAGAGTTTCAGTGTTTCCATGGCAGCCAGCTCTCAGTTTCAAACTTACCCAGAATCAACTATGGTCAAGGCACAACACTGAAGCTGGGGGCCTATTCTTGCCTAGGGCAGTTCAGATGCTTTGTTCAGCCTCTAACCCACCCAGGTTGTGGTATTTTCACTGGAGCCCTAACACACTATTGCTTGGTCCAACTCACCCACAGTTTCAGAGGGTTTCAGCTGCTCTCACCTCTGCTCTTGTTGCCACTCAGCCCCCAGCCCACCTGGGATTATGTTTCTCCTCAGCTACTGTCCCTTGCCTTTTTCCTAGGTTTTTTGTTTGTTTGTTTGTTTGTTTGTTTTTTCAGTCAGCCCTGGTCATGTCTCAATTTGCATCTGTGTCTCTGCTCTGCTCTGCTCCTTCCCTCCTCTCCTGCTTACCTCCCTTCTCTGACCTTCAGATGTTTTTTTGTGTGTGTATAAATCTTGAATTTCTCAGTTGAGACTGTGCCACTCAGGTTTTCCCATGTTGAATCCCAGCCACTCAATTGTATTTTCCAGGAGCGGTGTCAGGGATCTCCTCTCTGGTCACTATCTTGCAAGTCTACTAGTAAGACACTTTTTAAAGACTAATAGAGCCAACTTACAATTACATCAGCATCTGTGAGATTGGAACCTAGGACCCAGAGGAGACTGCAAGCTTAATGTAGCATCTCAGCTGGCTACCATACAACTTGTCTAAATATGCTTCTTAATGATTTAATAGACTCAAGACAGTCCTCCCATGTGTATTTTTCCTAGAGCATTTTTGCACACAGCCCTCTGCCATCCCAACTACCAATGAAATCTGGAAATAAGTTTTCAATCTAAGCTCCTTTTCCTGAATGGGTATACCAATATTTGCCTACTGTGCTCTGTTTCTGATAACTGAACGTAAAGGGAGAGGCAGCCAATGTGTAATATCCATCAAATTTGAAGAAAATTGGTTGTTGAGAAAGTAATTGGAAGTTACCTCTTGTTGCTTTACAACTGCCAAACCATTTGTCCCCTCATGCATTCCCCATGACTTCCTAAGGCAGGAGCTAAGCATGGAGGCCACGGGGGCAAAGGATACCTCATATCACCCTGTGTGGCCCCAGAGGGATCTCTGGTTAGTCAATGGTGGGTAAGATTCCTCAAGGGAGAAACAACCTAAGACAGGCACAGTTACATAGGGGCCAACAGGAGAGAGCTTGGGCTCTACAGAGGTGAGGCACAGCTCCTCACCCTCTCTGAGGTTAATCATCAACCCTCTGGCTACCTTGTGTCCCACACTGCTCCCAAGGTGACCCGAAAGAACATATCAGTCATGTGCCAACAGGAAAGATTTAGGTACTGAGTCAACCCCCTGGGATGATTTGGGTACACTGAGTCCTTGGAGCTATATGTTCTTATGAAGATACAATGCATGTTGAATCACAATGGGGACTTTCAGGGGAAAAAGGCATTCCCCTAGGCAATGTTATGCCCAGACATTGGAATAATCAGTTTCACTTCCTTGTATGCGCAACAATAAAAGTTATGCGGTGACCCGATTCAGGGTTTTTTTCAGTCCATGAGGCTGGAGTCCCTTGGCCCTGCTTGAAACTTATGTTTTACTGCTGTGTTTAATCACCTTGCACCACCCTTCCTGTTCACTCACTGCCTGTGTTGTGCAGGATGCAACAACCTCTGTGCACAAAGTACCAGAACTCTGGATCAAGAGTTTCCAATTTGCCATTTGTGTTTGGGGTGCTGCAGTGTAAAGCAAGCAACTATAAAACAGAGGTGCTCCCCTCCCCACTTATCTGAAATTAAACTCATGGTTTGTGTGTCTATGTGATTTCTTGTTGTGAAAGTTGGGAAAGAAAATAAATGTCCAAACAGACCTGCTTTTGCTGAATGTGTTCATGGTCTTAATTTACAAAGTTCAAGGCAAGGATCAGTTTGCATTAGATGCAGGGCATCACATCCATTCTAAGCCCTGAGAAGACATGTTCTGACTGCTCCAATCCTAGGAACAAGAACCAGACAAGTCTTTCCTCCTTTGTCTAGGCTTTCAGATCACTCATCCTCTCACTCAACTCTGCCTGATCCATTAGATACGGTCTCTTTTCAGTGAGCCCCAGTTCCACTGTTGCAAATCCTCGCATCTCCACTTAAAAGCCACAAAAACGTTGGCAAGTCATGTCAGCTAAGTGGGTCTCACTTTCTTTATATGTAAAATGGAGACAATAATAGAACTTGCCAAACTCTGCACCAGAGCAGGAGAACATAGAACCCCTCATTGTTATCTTGTTCTCTAAATACAACCTCTATATGCTGTAAATGTTAATTATTGACTGTCCTGTACCCACCAATGTAAAAAAAGTTTGTCTCTCCAATTTACTTTTCTTTCTTTTTATTGTTACATTTATTGGGGTCACATTGATTCGTAAAAATTACATATGTTCCAGTTGTACAATTCTAAGTACACTATTTATGTGTTGTGTCATGTGTTCATCACCCAGAGTCAGTTCTCTTTCCATTACAATATATTTGGTTCCTCCTTCCTCCTCTTTCACCCCACTCCCCTATATCCTCAGATAATCACTAACCACTAAACTATTGATTGTATCCATGCATTTTTGTTTCTTTGTTGCTTTCAGCTTTGTTGCACAGATGAGTGAAATCATATAGTTCTTGGTTTTTTCTGTCTGGCTTATTTTGCTTTGCTTGATCATCTCAAGGTCCATCCATGTTGTCATAAATTATTCTATTTCATCTTTTCCTATGGGTAAGTGGTATTCCATTGTGGATATGTACCACAGCTTCTTTAGCCAGTCATCTATCACAGGACACTTAGGCTGTTTCCATGATTTGACCACTGTGAATAGTGCTGCAATGAACATTGTGGTGAACATACTTTTGTGGACTAAGGTTTTCAAATTTGAGGGTAGATAGCCAGAAGTGGAATTGCTGTGGCATATAGTAACTCTAGCCTTAATTTTTTGAGGAACCTCCATAATGTCCTCCATAGTGGTTGTACCAGTTTGCATTCCCACTAACAGTGTATGAGTGTTTCTCTCTCCAGCACTTGTTGTTCCTTGTCTTGTTGATAATAGCCATTCTAACAGGTGTGAGGTGGTATCTCACTGTGGTTTTGATTTGCACTTCCCTAATAGCTAGTGAAGTTGAGCGTTTTTTCATATATCTGTTGGCCACTTGTATAGTATCCTGGGAGTAGTGTGTGTTCAGGTACTCAGCCTATTTTTTAATTGGATTATTTGTTTTTTATTGTTGAGTTGTATAAGTTCTTTATATATTTTAATATTAGCTCGTTATCAGAGGCAATGCTTTACAAATATTTTCTCCATTTGGTTGGCTGTCTTTTTGCTTTGTTATGCTTTCTTTTTCTGTGCAGGAGCTTTTTAGTTTGATATAGTTTCATTCATTTTTTTCTTTTATTTCCCTTACTTTTGAGGTCAGAATCATGAAGTCCTCCATGAGCTAGAGGTCTGTAAATTTGGTACCAAAGTTTTCTTCTATACAGTTTATTGTTTTGGGTCTTATGTGAAGGTCTTTAATTCATTTTGAGTTAACTTTGGTATATGATGACAGTGTGCAGTTCAGATTCATTCTTTTGCATGTGGTTTTCCAATTTTCCCAGTACCATTTATTGAAGAGGCTTTCTTTACTCCATTGTATATTTTTTAATTCCTTTGTCAAAAATTATCTGTCCATATATTTGTGGATTTATTTCTGGGTTTTCAGTTCTGTTTAATTGGTCTGTGTATCTGTTTTTTGTCAATACCAAGCTGTCTTGATCATTGACATGTTGTAGTATAGGTTGAAATCAGGAAGTGTGATGCCTCCAGCCTAATTCTTTTATGTAGGATTGCTGTGGCGATTTGGGATATTTTGTGGTTTCATATGAATCTGATGATTCTTTTATGTATTTCTTGAAAGAATGTCTGTGGAATTTTGATGGGAATTGTGTTAAATCTGTATATTGCTTTGGGTGATATGGCCATTTAAACTATGTTGATTCTTCAAATCCATGAACATGAAGTATCTTTCTGTATCTTTGTGTCCTCTTCAATTTCTTTTAACAGTGTTTTACAGTTTTCAGTATATAAGTCTTTCAAATTCTTTGTTAAGTTTATTTCTCAGTATTGTATTCTTTTTGTGATAATCACAAAAGGTATTGTTTGTCTTATTTCTTTTCCTGAAGTTTCATTCTTGGCATATAAAAATGCAATTGATTTTTGTACATTGGTTTTACATCCAGCAACTTTACTGTATTTGTTTATTATTTCTAATAGTTTCTTAGTGAAGTCTTTTAAATTTTCTATATAAAAGATCATGTTATCTGCAAAAAATGACAGTTTAACTTCTTCTCTCCCAATTCGAATGCCTTTTATTCTTTTCTCTTGCCTGATTGCTGTGGCTAGAACTTCCAGTACTATATTAAATAGCAGTGGTGACAGGGGACAATACTGTCCTGTTGCTGATTTTAGGAGAATAGACTTCATTCCATTTTTCCCCAGTCAGTATATTAGTTGAGGTTTTGCCACATATGGCCTTTATTATGTTGAGGTATTTTCCTTCTATACCCATTTTATTAAGTGTTTTGATCATAAATGGATGTTATGTCTTGTCAAATGCTTTTTCTGCATTAATTGATATAACCATATGGGTTTTATCTTTTAGTTTGTTTATGTGGTGTATCACATTGATTGATTTGTGTATGTTGAACCATCCTTGTGTTTGTGGGATGAATCCCACTTGATTGTGGTGTGCATTGTTGTATTCTATTTGCTAGTATTTTATTTAGGATTTTTGCATCTGTGTTCATCAGAGATATTGGTCTATAGTTTTCTTTTTTTATGTTATCCTTACCAGGCTTTGGTATTAGGGTAATGTTGGCCTCATGGAAAGACTTGGGAAGTATTGCCTCTTCTTCAATTTTTTGGAAGGGTTTGAGGAGATAGGCATTAGTTTCTCTTTGAATGATTGATAAAACTAGTTGGTTAGAGCATCTGGTCCTGGGCCTTTGCCTTTGGGAAGAACTTAGATAATGTTTCACTTTCCTTACTGTTGATTTATCTATTTAGATTGCCCAGTTCTTCTTGGTTCAGTCTAGGTAGACTATATGTTTCTGGAAACTTGTCCATTTCTTCAAGGATGTTAAATTTGGTGACATATAGTCCTTCTTAATATTTTCTTATGATCCTTTGTATTTCTGGGATATCAGTGGTAATTTCTCCTTTTTCATTTCTAATTTGGTTATTTGTGTTTTTTCTTGTTGCCCCTTGGTAAGCCTAGCCAGGGGCTTGTCAATCTTGTTGATTTTTTCAAAGAACAAGCTCTTCATTGCATTCATTTTTATCTATTGTTTTTCTGTTCTCTATTTCACTTAGTTTTGCTCTAATTTTTAATATTTTATTTCTTCTGCTGACTTTGAGCTTTCTTTATTCTTCTCTTTCTAGTTCTTTAAGGTGAGATGTTAGGTTGTTTACTTGTGCTTTTTCTTATTTCTTGAGATAGGCCTGTAATGCTATAAATTTCTCTCTTATTACTGCTTTTGCTGCATCCAAATGATTTTGATACATTGTATTTTTATTGTCATTTATTTTTATGCATTTCAAAATCTCTTTTTTGATACCATTTTTGATCCAGTCATTTTTAAATAACATGCTGATTAATCTCCATGCATGTGTGATTTTTCTTGCTTCTT
>PVJL010016173.1:11472-21901 GCA_004026885.1 Lyroderma lyra
TTTTTTTTTTTTTTTTTTTTTTTTTTTTTTTTTTTTTTTTTTTTTTTTTTTTTTTTTTTTTTTTTTTTTTTTTTTTTTTTTTTTTTTTTTTTTTTTTTTTTTTTTTTTTTTTTTTTTTTTTTTTTTTTTTTTTTTTTTTTTTTTTTTTTTTTTTTTTTTTTTTTTTTTTTTTTTTTTTTTTTTTTTTTTTTTTTTTGCACTTGATCTCCGATTTCAAGGTTTTGTGTTCTGAGACTATGCTTTGTATGATTTCAATTTTCTTGAATTTGCTGAGGGTACTTTTGTATCCCAGCATATGGACTGTCCTTTAGAATGTTCCATGTGCACTAGAATAGAATATAGAGTCTTGTTTTGCAGGATGGAGTGTCCTGTAAATATCAATTATGTCCAATTGTTGCAATGTATCATTTAGGGATGATATTTCCTTATTTCTTTTATGTTTGGATGATCTGTCCATGACTGTCAAGGGGTTTTTAGATCCCCTACTACAATTATGTTCTTGTCAGTTTCACCTTTTAGATCTTTAAGTAGTTACTGTATAAATTGTAGTGTTTCCTGGTTGGGGTCATATATATTGATTACTGTCATGTCTTCTTTTTTCTTGTACTGTCCCTTTTATCATTATGAAATGTCCATTTTTATCACTTATTACCTATTTATCCTAAAGTCTGTTTTATCAGATATAAATACGGCTACTCCTGCTTTTCTCTGGATGCCATTTGCTTGGAGTATTGTTTTTCTTCCTTTCACTTTGAATCTATATTTGTCCTTGTGACTGAGATATGTCTCTTGGAGATAACATATAGATGGGTTTTTTGTGTTTTTTTAAAATCCAGTCTGCTACTCTTTTATTGGTGAGTTCAGTCTATTTACATTTAGGGTGATGATTGATATATGAAGATTTCCTATGACCATTTTGTCTTCTGGGTTTTGGAGTCTAGGTTTCTTATTTGCTTTTTCTCACTGTCTGATTTGTTTGTTTATTTGTTTTAGCTTGTTGGTGTTCTATAATTTTTTTCTTTTTCTCTCTCTTTTTTTAATTGTGTGTCTTGATTCCAGGTTTGGTTTTTTGTTTTGTTTTGTTTTGATTTGTTTTGTTTTGTTTTGTTTTTGAATAGTTACCATGAGATATGAAAAGAAATGTTTCATGTATGTAGTAGCTTCTTTTCTTAAGCATACTTTTAATTTCTATTCTCTTTTGGGAATTTAAACATTTATTCTTTCTTTTTTATGTTTTTGTTGTCCCAACTTTTTGCCATTTATTTAAGCTTTTGTTTCAGGTTGGGGAGCCTCCTTCAGTATTTCCTGGAGTGCCAGCCTTTTGCTGGTGAATTTCCTCAACTTCTGTATTTCTGCAGAGGTCTTTATTCCTCCTTTATATCTAAAGGATAACTTTGCTGGATAGATTATTCTTAGCTGGTAGTTTCTCTCTTTTAACATTTTGAATCTATAATTCCACTCTCTCCTGGCTTGAAGAGTTTCTGCGAGAAGTCTGGTGGCAGCCTGATGGCTTTCCTTTAAAGGTTATAATTCCCCCCCCCCCCCGCCCCGCCAGCTGCCATGAGAATTATTTCTTTGTCTTTGATTTTTGACATTTTTAGTATAATGTGCATTGCAGAAGGTCTGGTGGGATTCAGGTAGCTAGTGTCTTGTTTTCTTCTTGAATTTGGGGTTTTGGTTCTTCCCATAGGTTGGAAAATCCTCATCTACTATTTTTCATTAGAATTTTGTTATGTTTCTTCTAATATTCCTATTATCCTAATGTTGTTCTTTCTAATGGAGTCAGATAGCTCTTGTAGAGATCATCAATATTTTGGGTTCTCAAATTTCTTTTTCCTTCTGTTCAATTTCTATGTTTCTATCTTTAACGTCACTAATTTTTTCCTCCATCTGGTTGGCCCTGCTTCTTATGCTAGGTGGTTGATGCTTTATGTCTTTTATTGCATTGTTTATCTCCTGAATTTCTATTTGATTCTTTTGGATGGTTTCAATTTCTTTGTTAAAGTGTTCCTATTGTTCAGCAATTTCCTTTCTGAGATCATTTATCTGGGTCTGAGTACTCAGCCAGCATTCTCTGAGCTCTCTGAGTATTTTTAGGACTGCAATCTTGACTTCTGCGTCACTGAGATGATATATTTCCAAGCCTATAAGTTCCTTTCTTGGATATTTTCCATTTTCCCTCTGTGATGCTTTGTTCCTGAGAGAGTTCATTGGAGTTGATGTGTTTTTCTTCCTGGGCATTAGGGCTTTTTTCCCCCCTGGTGTCACTGCAGTGTCTTACAGTATTTTCTCTTGGTTGTTAGATTTTCCTCACTCCTGGAGCTTCCCTGGAGAGTGGCCTTCTCCTCTCTGACTAATTTGCCTGGGTTTTGAGGTGCCTTTTTGGGTGAGCAAAGATATTCTTTGCCTCTGAGATCTGTGAATACAGAGGCTGCTGTGCCTTTGTTTTATAGTTTCCCTGAGCTCCCTGATCATTCTCCCAGGGGCAGAGTTTGTTGGTGAGGGCTCAAGGCTTGTTTGTGGCACAGGGTAATGGCAGTTTTGAGTAGAACATAGGGAAGTAGCTAGGCTCCACATTCACAATTTCTGCCTAGTAGTAGGGGCAATGCTGTTCATCACTGCTGTTTGTCCCAAGGTTTCTCATTACCCTGGGTGTTAGCTTAGCTGTGAAACAGGCCTATACCACTATCAGGAGCACTCAGGGCTGGGATGGGTGCACTCTGCAGCATAAGCTTGCTCCTTCATCAGGGAAGTGCCCAGCTGTGCCTGACATGTGCTACAATACAAGCCTTTCCCTCCATGAGGAGTGCATGGAAGTTCAAGCAGCTAAGTGCCACCAAGCAAGCTTGGCCTTTGTCAGGAGCACACTGGACCCGGGGGTGGGATGGGGTTGGGGTGGGGGCCACAGAGCATTCTTGACCCTCCATCAGGAATGCACTGGAGCCGGGGGATGAGTGCTGTTTTATCTTATCCCCTCATGGTGCTTGTATTGTCTGCTCCTCTGCCCACACAAGATTGTGCTGTGCTTCAGCCCATTTTCTCTAGCCCCTTCCTTGGTCCTTCTTTTGCCAGCCCCATGCTTTCACAGTCCTTTCTCCACACTGCCCCGTCCTCTCTTCTCCCATTCACTTTTCTTTCTCTGACCTTTAAGTGTTTTTTGTTTTTGTTTTTTTTTCAGTAGATGGATCTTTCAGCTGATTGTCAGATTTTGGTTGTTCAGTTTGCAATTTCCAGGAGAGGTTTCAGGGGTGTCCCTCATGCTGCCATCTTGATTCTTCCTCTCCACTGCTATTTTTACATCTTAGGCTACTTTATATAGCACCTGTTAAGGGTTCTGTATCTTTTCCTGCAATTTACTTTTTATCCATTCCCAGAGATTTCCCTATTTTGTTTTCTTTCACTCCCTTAATCTACTACCGCTGGATTTCATAACCTTCCTTATATCTTCTTTGATTCTAATGCATAAAAAAAGCTTGTCCAACATGCAACCCATCACGGCTTTGAATGCAGCCCAACACAAGTTTGTAAACTTTCTTAAAACATTATGAAAACTATGCATGGTCCTTTTTATAGCTCATCAGCTATCATTAGTGTTAGTGTGTTTTATGTATGGCCCAAGACAATTCTTCTTTCAACGTGGCCCAGGGAAGCCAAAAGGTTGGACACCCCTGACATAAAACAAGCTGTAAGACTGTCATTTTCTGGAGTATTTTCTTGTCAGTTTGGTTCAAAGAGACTCATTAAAGTTCTGTACAGGTTTGGATGTTTCTTACATCTGCAGTGTCAAAGCAGACACTCCTTACCCCTTTACTACCACCACCCCACTCTCCCACCCCATCTTTCTTCCCAGATTCAGCTTTACAGGCAAACATTTTCATGCTTCCTTTCAGGAACTTTTTTTTTTGCACATAAAAGTTCATGTGTATATATCTTTACCTTCTCACCCCCAATTTTTACTCAAACAATAGGATATCACACACACACTTATGTACCTTAATCACTTCAAATATCTGGAGTGATTTCCAAATAAAAACACAAAGAGCCCCTTTACTCTGGTGGCTAGTATTATTCCATTTAATTTATCCACCCAGTCAACTTTGCTCAGAAGACCAATGCTGCTGTGAACAACTTAGTATATTGAACATTTCATGTGTTTGTGGAAAGTTAATGCAAGTGTGATGGATTAAGCCAAAGAATAGTGCAATTGTAATTCTCATGGATCTTGACTAATAATATTTCCTAGATATTAAAGCCAATTTTAACAACCACTAGCAGCCTTTAACCATGATGATCAGCATATTTTATTAAATACAGTAGACTCTTCTTTAACTGGAATTCAAACAACCAGCACTTTGCCTGTTGCTTGAGCTCTGGTTAATGAAGAGTCTACTTACATTTATCCCTCATCTATTAACCTTCATGGGTGCCAGTTAACTAAGAGTCTACTGCATTAACATTAACATTTATATAGTGCTCACTAGTTGCTTTTTTCTATCTTTACATTTATTAAGACAGTTAATCTTCATAACAATTCTCTGAGATATTGCATGTTTACTTATACTTAACTGATAAAAAAACAGTTTTCAGTTTAAATAACCTGCTTAAAGAAAACAGAACAGTCAAATTGCATATCTATGTCTAAAAAGCTTTTCTTTTTGACTTGATAGATGAAAAGTTAGCATCTCACTGTAGTTTTATTTTGTTTTCCCAATATTATTACACCAAAATCTGTTTTAAAAATTTATAGCCATGTTCTTTTCCTTATTATGATGTATCTATTATAATCTTAATCCTTTTTCCTGGCAGGTGATTGGATTTTTTTATATATGTAATTTTTTATTAGCGAAGAGTGTGTGTATGTGTGTCTGTGTGTGGGTGTGTGAGTATGTGTGTGTGTGTGTGTGTGTGTGTGTGTGTGTGTGTGTAAAGAACTGTAAATATTATTTTTTGGTCAGTTACTCATTTGTCTTTTTACTTCACTCACAAATATATTTTTCAAATTCAGGCAAACTGTTTTGAATTCCACAAACTGATGAAAAATAAATAGTACTATTTTTCACCTAATAAGGATCTGAAGTTTTTACGATTATGGAGATGGGAATGGGGTTTGACCTCTCTAGTCACATAAGTCATGTGACTACTCTCTGCCATTTGTTAAATACTAATGAGTTTTACCAGTAAAAATAATTTCTTTAATTCCTGCAGTGAAGTTTACTTGGTCCTATTGAATTACATTCTTGCTGGACTCTACTTATTTATATTTTATTTGTAATGTTGATCTTTAGATGTATGAAATGAATTGTTCTCACTTGATTTTTCTTTTGTTTATCATTTGAGTGCTATTTATATTCAGTTTTGATGGTCTTACTGAGTGGATTGACAGTTTTTCATTTCTTATGCCCTCAAATTGTTCAACCCACAAGAATTATCTGACCCTTGGTAATTTGACAAAACTTGCCTAAAGAAATGTGTACTGTGTCAATATTTTCAAGTGTGAGTATTGTCATATGTATGTGCTATTTGGATTTATTTCCCCAAGCTCTCTCTAAAATAACATTATGTGTTGTGTGAATATAGTGCTTAAATAATAAAAACATACATTAAAAAAAAAAGAAAAGAAATGTGTACTGTCTATGGAGGTTAAAAGTGGAAAGATGGAGAAGGCAAGATGGCGACTGGACAGGAGGTCCCTAAAGCCTCTCCCAGAAAACGCAATTGAACAGCCATCCAGGAGCCAAGAAAGAGGACCCTGAGTGATAAAACAGCTGTTGAGAAATCCACAAACAGCAAGTAAACACCTGAAGGTTGGAGAGAAGGGGGCGAGTCAGGGACAGGGAAGGGAGCAGAGACTACAACAGGACCCGAGCAGCGCACTTAGGGAGAGGGGAGAGGCCATGGGGCACCTGGGCTTTGGAGCTGCATGCTGGGGATGGAGTTTGGGAGCCAGCCTCTGGAACTTTTGAGTGGTAGAAGGGCTGAGTGAGGACTCTGAACTGCAAAGATGACACCATAGCTTTAAGCCCCATGTAGACCTACACAGGGCTGCAGTTCCTGTTCCCAGCCCGCTGCAAAGGCGACCCTGCTGTCTCAGGCCAGGCCCACAGCTTTGGACTTATGGAGTGTGCACTTCCTCGTGCACCCCAGGGTTCTGAAAGCAGTGTGACCCCATAGACAGCCAGATGCTGAATCAGGGCTAGAAAGAAAGACTGATTTGATAGCATTTACCTGAGCCAGCAGAAACAAGCCTCAGAACAGCTTCCCCAGCAAAGAGCAGAAGGCAGAGGCGCCCTTGGAGCGCCTTTTGTCGGCTTCTCCCCAGGATATATGCGCATAGCCTCCAAATGCAGCAGGAAATCAGAAACAAGAAACAAACAGCCCCCTCTCCCCCAAAACTTGACACCCAGTGCCACCTAGTGTCTGCCCTACAGCAAGACACCACAAAAGCAATAATCTGGGCACCGAACATAAAGCCCTCATGTCAAAGAGGAAGAACCCAGCGGACAGGATGAATTTCTCAAAAACTAAAACTCCTCAGAAAGAACCTGAAATTTACCCAGAAGACAGCTTGTTAGAACTGAAAGGGTCAGAATTAAGTGACAGAGAATTTAAAGCAGCCATTCTAAAGGCTGTGAGAGAAATGAAAACCTATTGGCAGAACACCATAGATAAGATAAATAATATAAAAAAGGATATAAACGACATAAAAAAGGAACTCTGTGAACAAAAAGAACAATTTAACAAAGAAATTCAAAACATAAGAAAGATTGAGACAGAAATACGATAAATAAATAATACCATAAAAGAAGTGAGAAAAGAAATAACTGCCATAGGAAACAGGACCAACAAGATGGAGGAAAGAATTAGTGATATTGAAGATCAGAACTTGGAAACAGCTCAGAAAGAGGAAGAGAGGGAATATAAAACCAAAAGGATTGAAAGAACTCTGCAAGAACTATCCGACTCCATGAGACAAAACAACATCAGGATAATAGGAATAGAAGAAGGGGCAGAACAATCTACAGAGAGCATACTCAAATAAATCTTAGATGAGAACTTTCCAAACCCATGGAAAGATCTGAAACCCCAAGTTCGGGAAGAAAACAGGTCCCCCAGATACCAGGACCCCAACAGATCTTCTTCAAGACACATGGTACTAAAGAAGTCCAAAACTAAAGACAAAGAGACAATTCTCAAGGCAGCCAGGGAAAAAAGAACTGTAACCTTTAAAGGAAAACCCATCAGGCTAGCATCAGATTTCTCAGCAGAAACTCTACAAGCCAGGAGAGAGTGGAATCCAATATTCAGAAATTTAAAAGAGAGAAACTTCCAGTCAAGAATAAATTATCCAGCAAAATTATCTTTCAGATATGAAGGTGGAAAAAGACCTTCTCAGACAAACAGAAGCTGAGGGAATTGGCCAGCACTCCAAGAAATACTGAAGGAGGCTCTTCAGCCTGAAACAAAACATCAGGAAAAATGGAACAAAATTGGGTAACAAGAAAGAAACAAAAATAAACAAACAAACAAAAACAAAGAAAAAATAAGTAATGGCCACAGGAAATACTCACATATCGATAATCACTCTAAATGTTAATGGACTGAACTCACCAATAAAAAGACACAGAGTAGCAGACTGGATTAAAAAACAGAACGCATCCATATGCTGTCTCCAAGAAACACACCTCAGCTGCAAGGACAAACACAGACTCAGAGTGAAAGGAAGAAAGAGTACTCCAAGCAAATGGTAACCAGAGAAAAGCAGGAGTGGCCACAATATCTGATGAAATAAACTTCAAGTTAAAAAAGATAGTAAAAGACAAAGATGGTCATTACATAATGATAAAAGGCACAATGCAACAACAAGAAGAGTTGACACTAATCAACATACATGCTCCCAAACAGGATGCACCAAAATACACAAAGAAACTACTAACAGATTTGAAAGGAGAAACTGATGAATACACAATCATAGTGGGAGACTGAAACACCCCGCTAACAGCCATGGACAGATCATCCAAACAGAAAATAAATAAGGAAATAACAGCTCTAAATGACACATTATAGCAATTGGACATATTTGACATTTATAGGACATTTCATCCAGCAAAAATAGACTACACCTTCTTTTCTAGTGCGCATGGAACATTCTCAAGAATAGACCACATGCTGGGACACAAAAGTAGCCTCAGCAAATTCAAGAAGATCAAAATCATACCAAGTGTATTCTCAGACTACAAAGGTTTGAAATTGGAGATCAACTGTAAAAGGAAAGCAGAAAAATCCACATATACATGGAGATTAAACAACAACTTATTACAAAAGGACTGGTTAAAAGAACAAATAAAAGATGAGATTAAAAAATATATAGAAACTAATGACAATGAAAATACAATGTATCAGAATTATTGGGACACAGCAAAAGCGGTAATAAGAGGGAAATTTATATCATTACAGGCTTATCTTAAGAAACAAGAAAAATCACAAGCAAACATCTTAGCATCTCATCTTAAAGAACTAGAAAAAGAAGAGCAGACAAAACCCAAAGTCAGCAGAATGAAAGAAATAATGAAAATTAAAGCAGAGTTAAACCAATTAGAGAACAGAAGGACAATACAAAAAATTAATATAACGAAGAGCTGGTTCTTTGAGAAAGTCAACAAAATGGACAAACCCCTGGCGAGACTAATCAAAGGACGAAAGGAAAGGACACAAATATCCAAAATTAGAAATGAAAGGGGAGAAATTACCACTGATACCACAGAAATACAAAGGATTATAAGAAAATATTATGAAGGACTTTATGCCACGAAATTTAACAACCTAGAAGAAACGGACAAGTTTCTAGAAACTTATAGCCTACCAAGACTGAACCAAGAAGAACTGGATATTCTAAATAGACCAATCAATAGCAACGAGATTGAAATGACTATCCATAATCTCTCTGAAGGCAAAAGCCCTGGACCAGACAGTTACACCAATGAGTTCTACCAAGCATTCAAAGAAGAATCAATGCCTATCCTCCTCAGACCCTTCCAAAAAATTGAAGAGGAAGCAATACTTCCTAACTCATTCTATGAGGCCAACATTACTCTAATACCAAAGCCTGGCAAAGACAACACGAAAAAAGAAAAGTATAGACCAATATCTCTGATGAACACAGATGCAAAAATCCTGAACAAAATATTAGCAAATAGAATATAACAAATGCATTAAAAAGATTATACATCATGATCAAGTGGGATTCATCACGGGAGCACAAGGGTGGTTCAACATACAAAAATCAATCAATGTGATACACCACATAAACAAAATCAAAGATAAAGATCATGTCGTCATTTCAATTGATGCAGAAAAAGCTTTCGACGAGGTACAACATCCATTTATGATCAAAACACCAAATAAAATAGGTATAGAAGAAAAGTATCTCAAGATAATAAAGGCCATATATGACAGACCCTAGGCTAACATCATACTGAATGGGCAAAAGCTGAAACCTATTCCCCTAAAATCAGGAACAAGACAGGGATGCTCCCTGTCACCACTGTTATTTAATGTAGTACTGGAAGTTCTAGCCACAGCAATCAGGCAAGAGAAAGGAATCAAAGGTTTCCAAATTGGGAAAGAAGAGGTCAAATTTTCACTATTTGTGGATGACATGATCCTTTATATAAAAAATTCCAAAGATTCCACCAGGAAACTATTAGAAACAATTAACAAATATAGTAAAGTCGCAGGATACAAAATCAATGTATAAACATCAACAGCATTCCTTTATACAAACAATGAATCCTCAGAAAAAGAAATGAGGGAGTCAATGCCTTTTGCTATCACAACAAAAATGAAATACCTGGGAATTAACTTAACAAAGAATGTGACAGACTTATACACAGAAAACTAGAAGACACTTTTGAAAGAAATTCCAACAGACCTTAAGAGGTGGAAAAATATTCACTGTTCATGGATAGGAAGACTTAACATTGTTAAAACGGCCATTCTGCCCAAAGCAATCTACACATTTAATGCAAAACCCATCAAAATCCCACAATCATACTTTCGTGAAACAGATAAAAGAATTATTAGATTTATATGGAACTATAAAAGACCTCGAATTGCCAAAGCAATACTACATAAAAAGAATAAGGCTGGTGGCATTACACTTCCTGACTTCTATTTATATTACAAAGCATCAATAGCCAAAACAGCTTGGTACTGGCAGAAGAACAGAAATATAGACCAATGGAATAGAACTGAAAACCCAGAAATAAACCCACAAATATATGGACAAATAATTTTCGATAAAGGAGCAAAAAACATACAATGGGGAAAAGACAGCCTCTTTAGTAGGTGGTGCTGGGAAAACTGGAAAAACATATGCAAAAGAATGAACTTGAGCTGTGAACTCTCTCCATATACAAAAATTAACTCAAAA
>PVJL010016174.1:0-21815 GCA_004026885.1 Lyroderma lyra
ATAAGTCCAAAGCTGTGGGCCTGGCCTGAGACAGCAGGGTCGCCTTTGCAGCAGTCTGGGAACAGGAACTGCAGCCCTGTGTAGGTCTCCAGGGGGCTTAGAGCTGGGGTGTTATCTTTGCAGTTCAGAGTCCTCGCTCAGCCCTTCTACCACTCAAAAGTTCCAGAGGCTGGCTCCCAAACTCCTTCTGTCCCCAGCTCCCCAGTCTCTCTCCCCTCCCTCAAACTGCGCAGCTCCGAATAGTCAGCAGGGATCGCGTCCCGCATGGTCCGTCTCTGCTCCCTTCCCTCTCCCCAACTCGCCCCTTTCTCGCCAACCTTCAGGTTTACTTGCGATTTGTGGATTTCTCAGCAGCCAGTTTGTCACTCAGGGTCCGCTTTCTTGGCTCCTGGATGGCCGTTCAATTGTGTTTTCTGGGAGAGGCTTTAGGAACCTCCTCTCCAGTCGCCATCTTGTCTTCTCTCTCTAATATTATTTTAAATCAATAGCCATTCGCTACTGGTAAAACAACAAAAACACTCACATCAAATCAGAATTAGAAAAACATATCTGACATAAGAAGAACTCTAAAGTTGTTGTGAGAGTGATCACCAATGCAATTATATAAAGTAATATATAATTTCCTTATATATAATAAAGAAGGGGTTAAAATATTTGAACAGAAGTGGACATATATTTATTATTTGTAGATGATGTGAGAAAACACATAGGAATCAATTTAAAACAGTTAAAGGAGTTCCCTGATGGTGTAGCGGCTTAAGTCTTCAGCGCTGGCGCTATCAGCACTGCGGCCTGGGTTCGATTCCTAGCCAGGGAGCTACCCACATACCAAAAAAAAAAGTAGTCCTTTGCAATTCCTCCTTAGTATAGTGGTGAGTATCCCCGCCTGTCACGTGGGAGACCGGGGTTCGATTCCCTGACAGGGAGGCACATGCCCTTTGGGAGTTCCCTAATGGTGTAGTGGCTTAAGGCTTCAGTGCTGGCACTGTCAGCGCTGCGGTCTGGGTTCAATTCCCAGTCAGGGAGCTACCACATACCAAAAAGCAAAAAACAAAACAAAACAAAAAACAAAACAAAAAAAAAAACAGTTAAGTTAGTAAGGTAATTCAGTAAATTATCTAGTAAAAAGAAAAAATATAAAAATCAGTAGTTATTCTATATAGAGACAATTATTGCTGGTATAACTTATAGTAGGAAAATAAGTCATTTTCCATAGAAACAGCAATTATATTAAACCTCAGATTCACTTTAATCATCAGTATAAAACCATTTGATGAAAACTTTAAACCTTGATAAGTGACATAAAAGGAAGCCTCAAACAAATAAGGATATCTCTATACACTGTGTTCCAAAAAAATACTAGTAAAGTTAAAATACTTAAAGAGATAAAAATAGAAAATATAGAGAGAATGAGGAGCTAACTTTGGCTAGGGTAAATTAGCTAAGAAGACTTCTTGATGGAAATAACACTTGAATTGAAATTTGAAAAATAAGAGTTTTCTGTGTATAAAAGATAGAAAAATAAATATCAGAAAAAAAGAAACCGCTTATGTAAGCAACCTTACCTTAAAGGGCATTAGTGTTCAGGGAATACTGATTGGTTGGGTATTGGATGAAACAGAATAGTTAGAAAATGTGGGAAGTAATTATTTTGTGTTTATGTTTTTTTTGGGGGCGGTGGAGCATACAAATGAGAAGTGTCATAACAATACAATATTGGTCAATTTTCAAGTCTTTTGGTTAATTCCTAGATATTAACTATTAAACAGTAAGTATATGGCATATTGTGGAATTCTATGAAAAGATCTAATTCAAAGCATACATTATAGAATAACTCTTTCAAGTAAAACTAACTTGCAATTTGAACCTACATATTTTTCATTTATATAATCTTTGTAATTTATTTTACAATAAGTAATGTTCAATGAAAGTGTATCTTGATTAAAATTTTGCACTTCTTTACTATATGAAATGTTTTTGCATGATAATAGTCTACATTATTTCTCAGTAACAAAAGTTGAATTTAATGAAATTAAAATTTTCCAGAATTACTTCTGAGAATTAAGATATTATTTTCCTGTTAAAGAAGTAACAAATGTTAAGCCTCTCAAAATGTTAATTTTAAAAAAATTTGCTTTGTATCTGAGACAAAATTTATTTTTTAAAAAACTTCTTCCTTTACAGTTAGTAACATAATGAGAGAAAGTTAAAATAAAAGTTTGAGGTATAAAGAAAATCCCTTTATCAAGTAAATAATTTGTACTTTATTATATTTTCTGTTTTTACAAAATTCTGGAGAAATCACTTTGTACAAGAGAGACACTTAATATAATAAACTAAGCTAGTATCCTTTTGAAATGCCTGAAAATAACAGCAAAGGACATCTCCTCAGTATTAATAACATGTCTGACCATAGAAAGGAAGATACTTATGAATTAATTATATGGGTCTTCAAATTTGTGGAAGAAAATATTAAAATATTTTTAGATTATTATTGAATTGATAAATAAGATGTTTGTATATCTCCCTATTGAGTCAGAAAAAGCAAATGTCACATGAAAAAATGTAAACACATGTAAAGATTTAAAATCAAATAAAATGTGTTCAGATATTTACAAAGATTTAATGTATTCTTTTGTAAAACAAAATTCCAATAATTTCACTGAAACTCAATTTGCTTCTATCCCACCTGCAAAAGTCATACATCTCATTATACCCTCCCTTTTTTGTCTATGTTCTATGCTTTTTGGTTTTCTTCTACATGGAATTTAAATGTAACTTTGTACTTTTATGCTATATTAGAACAACTGGGAAATTCTAACAATTTTTCCCTTTCATGATCTTTTCACTTACTCCCCCAAACTTGAGTAATACAACCATTTTAAATGTCCTATTTCCACAATTACTTTTTTAATAAATTAGTTGACTATTAGTTGACTATTATGAACAATTAGTTGTTATTACTTTTTGTCCTTATGTCTCAGTGGACATAACAGAGAGCTACTCTTCCCCTATCCATAATATTCAATTCAGAGAAATACAAAATACTGTAGGTTTTAACTTATCCCTCTGGAGAATAAATTTTCATTGAACTTTCTGGTAATTTATTGAGACATGGAATATCTTTTTTCTTCTGCATTTGTAAACAGCATTATTCATGTGCTTGAAAAAATATTCCTGATTCCTAGTTCTCCCTCTGAAGCTTTTCATTTCATTAAAAAATAAACTTTCAGTTATCTCCAGGGGTATTGCAAAACTTTAAAAATAATCTGAAATAAAGCTTTTGTGAGTGCAACTATAAATTTCTAGAGTTGTATTTTATTCATTTTTAAACACAGCATCTAAAATATAGTTCCTGACATATATTAGATGATGTATTTGCTAATAAATGACTCAATAAAAGAAACAAATATTTGAACAGTGGTCATGAAATCAAACTGGTAAAGTATAACAATTATTGAAATGTCAAAACTGACCTGAACATAAGCTTCCACTCTTTTATATATTCTTCTGTAAATGATTTTTCCTCCTTTGTATTCTCTTTTTCTCTGCTTATAGCTGCTATCTATAAGCATGCATATTGTATTCATGGAGATTTATGAGATTTACAAAGCCATAGATGCTAATTCTGGTACTAACAATTTAGATAATAAGAAAATTATTCATTAGTGCTATACTATATCCCACAATTCAGAGAACAAACATGATTAACTTAATCATTAGAAAACTTGGATTTTAGCCCCAGTTCTAAAATCTACTAACCTTTGAATTTTTCAGTAAATTGTTTATCTCTCTGAACATTGGTTTCTAAATCTTTAAAATGGGAATAATAATGTCTGCTTCATCTCAGTGATAGCCAAATCAAGGATGCATATGCAAGTCAATGAAGCAAGTAGTGACTTGCTCAAGCCTTCTGAAACCTAGGCATTGTATCACAACAACTGAATCCTATCAATTTCCAAATCCTGACCCAATCTTTCCTTTTTCAGCAATACCTTGTTTTATTGAGCTTTGCTGTATCATGCTTCACTGGTTTTGCATAGTTTACAAACCAAAGTCAAGACCCTCCACCAGCAACAAGAGTACAACTTGCTTTATTATTATACTTGCTTTATTATAGTTGTATGAAACCAAACCCACAATATTTCTGAGGTATGCCTGAATCTCTTATTTATTTTCATTTATTTCCAGCCCCATTAATGTGATTACATTGATTCTTTATTTCAGGTCTTTATCATTTTTTATTTTGCTTTACTACAATACACAATTTTATACTTCTCCAGTCACACAGTTTTCCCTCCTGGGACAAGTGTTACCTTGCCTCTCACTCTCTCTAACTCCTGCAGTAACTTTATGGGCAATGTAGGTTGACTTACCCAACTCCTGTGCCTACTTGCTTGCAACCTCCATTCCAATCTCCATTCTACCTTGCTTGCCTCCACTGTAAAGACTATAAAAGTTAAGTACACATAGCAAACCGTACTGAGAATGTGTTGGAAAAACTTTTGCTTTCCTCACAGAAGAAAAATTATATGGCATAAAAGAGAGACTGGCGCTGTTACCATTTTTCCTCTTACTGCTTCTTTTTCTGTTGAATAGATAACATGGACCCTCCACAGACTTCTTATGGTCATGAAGAAAACCAAGAGAAGGTATGGGTATGGTGTCTGATAAAAGTAAATTGTAGAACCAATACCAGCATCCATATTACCTTTGGATTTTTTGTTAGGTAAAAATAATAGGCCTTTATTTGTTGAAGTTGGGCATTTGACTCTTCAGTTTAATTGATAATGTTCTCTATGACCTTCAGGATAAAATTCAAAGTGTTCTGTTTGATGTGCAAAATCTTTTGTGAATCTTTCCTGTAGTATATCTTTTCCAGCTTTCTAAGCTACATCATTCATCCTACTAAGATCCCTGTATTTCTCCAGGTTCTTGAACATACCTATGCCATTGCAAACTTCTTTCTTTTGGCAAATGTTCTTTTCTTTGGCAGATTGTTTTTATTTTTTCCAGTTTTGCTCAGATACCACTTTTTTATCCTTTAAAAATCTGATCAGATATTTTATTTTTTTTAGGAACTGCATGCATGCAGAAGCCCTATGTGAGGGGAATCTCATGAAATACACCTAAAAGTTAATGAGGAAAGCAAAGTTGAGTAAAAAGAGATACTGTCACTCAAAACAGTTGTAACTGAGCCCTCGGCAAATCTTATGAAGAGTTGCAAATCTGTGATGGCCCTTCAGAGTTGTCCCAAATGGAGGCCAGAAGGCCAGACTTTGGACTCCACATAACCTAGTATGAAAAAGTTCCGAACATCTGAGGGTGATTCCCAGTGATGAAGACATCTGTGAGTGATTCTTCAGCTGTCACATATTCTAGCAGCCAGAAATTGGCTGGGTTAAACTTGAGAGGGTCTAGGTAGAGCAGGAAAGTACCCACTTACCCTCTTCTCTGTGCTCTCATTGGCAATGGTGTGCTGGCCAATGTCAAAGTTTATCTATTGGTTTTCCCTCAGTAAATTGTGTGTTCCATGAGGGAAGAGGTAATCTCATTCTTCATTAAACTCTCTGCTCCCAAAACAAACCAGGTGTGTGGAAGGCACACCAGTTAAATGAAAATATCATCCTATAAAATTACATAGGATTTACTATTTGTGGAAAAAATTTTAACATTTTAAAAATAAATGAAGATGAATAAATAATAATTATAAGTAAAGATGAATATTTATTAATATTATCTTCTAATGTCAAATAGATTTCACTTTCATAAAAATAGTACTGCAGTTACCATTCATGACTGTTTCATCAATATTATTAAAATAGATAATACATCTCTATGTATTTATTTTATAGTAACTATATTCTTAGTGATGATGTTGCATCACATATCTATGATGGAAACCATCTAAATAAATTAGATTGTAGTATTAATGCTCTACAGTTCTTTTTTGCTGTTTAAAAAATAAATACAATTTTAAAAGACAATATCAATTAGAAAATTCTTGATACATTCATGAAGTTGATTTATTTAGACAATTGACATATCCACTGATTTTATCTACATATAATAAATTATCTAATAATAGATTATTTTTTAAAAATGAAGGTTTGTTTTTATCCAGCAGGAATTCATATGAAGGCACACCTGGATTATGGAAAAGGTTAGTATTACCACAGCCCAAGGTGCTTTCTACCCTATATCTTGCCAATCTTAGCAATTATTTTATTGCCTCATGCTTCTACAATTCCCAGCATCATGTCTACATCCAAGGAGAAAAATAGAGAGTTTGGGGATGGTAACAGATTTTTCTCTTTCTTTTTTGAGAAGTGTAAAGTCCTTCCCACAGGTCTCCAACATATAGCATCTGCCAGAACTAACTCCGGACCACATACGTGAATGTCTCACATGAGATGGACAGCAATTTGAACATTTCACCTAAAATGTCATATAGTGTGCTTGAATGTAATATTGTTATGTTACAGAATTACATGCTTATGATTTTGTAATGCAAGATTTGGTAGACTTTGTAATAAAAGATTTGGTAAAGATTACCAGCTCATAAAAAAGGAGCATTATTTGTGCTGGACCCTATACTTGAACCATAACTTCTACCAGGTTTCTCTTACATCTCAGTGGCTAGTCTTAGCTGTACTAGATTGATAAAATGAATAGCCGTTATTGTTGTTTTTGTTTTCCCAACGTCTATAATAGAGGCAAATAACAATGGAAGTGGGAGTTGGTGATGGGAGTTAGTATTCTCAACAAACAGGATTTACCATACTTGAAGAACTGCTGTTTCAATAACTAAAATGATGAGCTTTTCTGAGGGCAGTGGAGGGAAGGTATATTAGAAAGACTGAAAGCACCAAGAAGGCTGAAATAATTTTGTATTTATCTCTGCATTCCAATGTCTGTTACTGTTCCTTGCATTCAAAAGACACTTTATAAATGCTTGATAAAATTTTGGTAATCATGTCATCCATCTAAATGTTGATTATAGATATTACAGATGTATATGATACTGATAATGTTCATATCATCATATTATATATAAGAGCCTAGATGCAAATATAAAGTCATTATCATTGTATGGTTATTGAAATTAAAGTTACTGTTACAAAGAGATACTCAGCAACACATATTTAAGAAAGTTGCTATTTAGAACTTGAATTTAAAATAAAAAGAATGAAATAAATGTTGAAGACTAGCAATCTGCTTTATCAATGTCATGGTATTTGTTAAAATTTCACGTAAGTATTTCAGTAGAGAAGTGACAGTTCACCAAATGAGTTAGAGCACTGTATAATTATCCTTAAGTAATGCAAACTAAGATCCCATATGAGTAATGATAGTGGCATATAATGATAGTGTCATCTCCCCATTTAGGGTACAACATGCCATCAGAGAAAATGAGATGAATTCTGAATAAGTGGGTAATGCTCCGTATTACAAACTTAACAGATTATGACATCAAGCTGATACCCAATCCATCTGTTAGCTGTGCAAGACAGAGGACATATTGTTACGGTGATTAGGCCAGGTGGTACTTCATTTGATATCACAGCTGTGCTAAACTTCCACTCTGAAACCTAAAACCATGTGAAACATTTCTTGTTTGGGGTCACACTGAAAAGAAAGAGCAGCAGCTGGGGTGTATTCTTAACAAGTTCTGTCCAGATATTCTTTAGTTGAAATTAAAAATAAATCACTTTGCATCATGGCACCAGGAATGAAGTTTTAAAGTATAGGTTCTGCTGTTTTTTTCTGGATTAATATGTAGTATAAATTTTGAATTTCTGATCAATCCATTCAGTCATGCAAAGTCAAAGGCATTTATGGCATATGTAGACTCTATTATTCAACCAAATATTGAAATGATTCATGTAAAGAGTGTATTCACTTCCTGGGACACAGTATGATTTTAATAAATGTTAGTGATTAATTTTATTAATCTGAATGTTGTAAATTTGTAATTTCTGAGTCTCCTGTTCATACCCTGTCCCAGCCTTAGTTATTTAATTAGCCATTCAAAAAATAGTTGTGTGCCATACAAAATCATATGTATGGCTACATATGCACAGATAAAATGAACAAACTTCTTCAGCCATATTTTGTGTTCTGATTCAGAGGTAGGATGAGGCTGCCTTTGCTTTGATAATTTGGACCACAGATTAATTGCAGTCATAGTTCATCCAAAAGTTGCCTTTGTGTAAATTTTCAGCAGGGTACTCCCTGAAGACATATAAAGCCCCATTGGTCCCAGAGTGGAATTTGGGCCAGGTTTCAGTATTCTATTACCTTCCTAGAAGGCAGCATTAGACAAGGCTCAACCTGTATCATCTTAATTTATGCTACTTGTTAATGGAATAAGGTGTCTTCTAGAAAAAGAAAACAATGGAAACATGAAAGCCAAAAGTCAGTGGTAAACTTTTTGTAGTAAAATTTACTCATGCCCAGAGATGGCTATGAGGATTAGAAGAAATAAATTCATAAAAAAATTGAATGATTTGACTTGTTTATTTATGTAGATGTGTTAACCATGAAGGCATAAAATGGCCTCTTCCACTTTAGGTCTATGTCCTGAAAGAGATATTGCCTGCAAATTCAACCATATTATATTTAATTAAGAATGTCTTTATTAAAGTATTTTAAAGAAGAGAAAGAACCAGATGCTTCACAAAGTAGTATGGCCTACTCCATAATTTATGATATAATACTTCCTTTTTACAATCTATAAGTAATCCAGAAGATCTAAAACATGTATTAAATTGTGATTTTGTTGAAATACTTCATAACTGGGGGCCAAAACAAATCAAACAATTTCATCCCCACACAACTTCTTATACATACTCTTCCATGTGTGGAACAACTCTCATAAGATGATGAAAACCAAAACAAGAGCTGTCATTATGTGTGTAAGAGAGATAGATTTGGAAGGAAGAAAAGAGCAAGGGAGGATATGAAAAAGAAAGAGAAAGAGAGTGAGAGAGAGAAAGGAAGATTGAGATTATTACAATAAATAGAAGATCAAAGTGCTACTGATGAAAGAAGTGAAATAATCTAGAAAAATGTTTCTCCTTAGTGTTAACAAAAATTATCCAAAACTTTAAGACATAAAGACAACTGCATATATTTCAATGTCCTACTAGAACATTGTCTAATAGAATTTTCTGATGAGTATTTATCTTATTCCAGAAGAGATTGTGTCTATATTTATATTCTATTGATTAGGAACTAAATTTTATTATATTCTAAGCTAAGTTGTGGATTTTGTCCTCTAAACATGCAAATGATTTCTGCCATATGTAGATATAGATACTAATTTTTACTGTTGTATTGCCCTGTAAGATATTAACCAGTTTTATCTTTAATTTGACAAACTTATTTCACCATGACTTTCCTCATTGACTGTATATATTTCTGTTTCTCAAATATGTTTTGAATTGGCTTTACCACCTTGAATAGTTCTTTAACATGCATTCAATTACTGTTTGCATAAGAGTCATGTTTTAAACTTTTTGAAAATTATGCTTTAACACTAAGAATATTCTTTGTGGAATAAAAAATTGAATGTTTCCCTGCAGCATGATCCTGTCTGTATTGTTAAACATAATAGTATTATAAAATTTACTACTACATTACATTATCAATGCTTAACTTTAAAATAGTAAATTGCTAGCATTATATTAAACTGCCCTTAAGTCCATTAATGAATATTTCAAATAGTGAATTATGCAAATTATTAGCACAAGTTTTTCCCCTAAAATTTTGAAATAAACTTTATTGCTGTATTCCATTAGACTAAAGATCAGTGTGATGTCTTTATAGTCTTTTGTAAGGAGAATTAATTTAGAATAAACAAATATTTACCAACAGAGGCAAACTTGTAGTGTTCATGCTTCAGACTAGAAGAATTAAGAAGATACTGCTCACTGGCAAACAGCTGAAGCAATTTTGTAATAAAATTTATAAAATAACATTTTAAAATTTAATTTGAATTTTAAATCTTAGTGGAATATAACATGTATTTTGCTTATTCACAAGCAATATTTTTAATAAAATTCTGAAATGTTATAAGCACTTTTTTAATTCTCATGGATAATTTTGCAACTCTGTTCTAATGTATTGCACCTTAAAAAATTAAAAGAAACTTGTTAGTTTTAAAATATGATCAACTTCAGTAATGTCTTATAACCTGCACTTAGAATCATTAAAAACCTAAAGGGATCACTGATTCCTATTAGTAATTCTTTATTCTGTTTTGTGAAGTGTATTCCATGTGATAGTGATACTCATAAGTTGGGGAATTAACAAAGGCTTCATGATGTCAACTTCTTACTATATATGAGAATACTGAAGGGGATCTTCAGAGAATTCAGAGGTCACAGTAACCTCCCTTGTTAATGAGAGGCTTCACAAAGGAAGGGAGACATAAACTTGGCCCTGAAAGATGGATTTAAATTGACAAAATGTAGAAAGAGGACATTTTAAAGACGGAAAAAGGGAGTAAAGGCATGTTAGCAGGACTATGAGGTCGGACAATTGGTTTCACAAGCTCATTCTAAAAAAAATACTACATACCTCATTGCTGACTATCACTATGGTTATCATTTAAGTACTCCCCTTGGGAAGCTATACACCAACAACAGCATCTAGTCCACACTTCAAAGCAATTTTGGAACTCTTTTTCTGAAATTGCCATACAGACCTGTCATTGTCCTCCAATTAGGACAAGCTTATAACACCTTACTGAGTTGTTTGTATAGTGTTGCCAACATAACAACACAGTGGCTAGTTTGCAAACTTAATTGTCAGTTTTTGGATACAACAACAACTCTGATGGCCATTTCAGAAAAAAGTTCCAAAATTACTTTGAAAGATGGGCTAGGCACTGGCATGAGTGCATAGCTTCCCAAGGGAGGTACTTCAAAGGTGACCATAGTGATATTTAGCAATGAGATATGTAACACTTATTCTGAATGAGTTTGTGAAATTAATTATCTGACTTTATATGTATGACTGTTAAGGAAAAAGTGATCTACACAAATGGTTGAAGTTAAATGTATATGTAGGGCAGACATGGCGATATATATCTCTGAAATAAATACAACCATTGTCAATGTAACAAGAGTGGTTTGCATGACATCCATATAACCTGGCAGCCTAAGATAGTGGACCTTAATGTGCATGTGTCAACAGTAGTGACTTCACTGTATTTACTCGTCAGTGGGGGCACTAGACTCCATTGAGTGAAAATATGCACTGGGTAACCATTGCATTTAAATGACAGAGCAAGTAGAACAATGAATCTGCATCAAATTTTGCATGAAGTTTGAACATTCCTCCCCAGAAACTACAAGTAATGACTACAATTGCAATGTTTTTCATTGACTGAGAGATGCACTATGACAAAAATGGCTGCAGCTATGGGCAACAGGTGATTGGCAGCTTCATCACAACATAACATCTGCTCTTGCATCGCATCTCATGCGGAATCTCTTGGCAAAAATCAAAGCACCCAGGTGACTCAGCCACCCTCCAGCCCAGATTTGGCACCCTGCAACTTCTAGTTTTTCCAAAAACTAAAATCACCTTTGAAAGGGGAGAGTTTTTAGACCACCAGTGAGATTCAGGAAAATACAATGAGGCAGCTGATGGTGATATCAACAAAAGCTTTTGCAGGGTTTTGAACAGTGGAAGAGATGTTAAAAAGAATTGTGTGAGGTCTCAAGGTGCCTACTTTGAAGGGGACTGAGGCTTCAGTTTCCTATGAACCATATTTCTTGTATCTTGTATCTTCATCAATAAATGCATCATTTCATTATTTAAATTATTGGGGTGACACTGGTTAGAAAAGATAACATAGGTTCCTGGTATAGAATTCTATAGTGCATTGTCTGTGTGTTGCCTTATGTTTTCACCACTCAGTGTCTTTCGCTTTCCATCACCATGTACTAGACTCCCCTACCCTCTTCTCTCAAGGCCTCCGTACTCTCCCACCCCCTACCCTCTTGCCTTCAGGTAAGACTTTGACCATGTTCATCAGTTTGTGTTTCTTTGTTGCTTTCAGTTTTATATTCCACATATGAGTGAAGTCATATGGTTCTTAGGTTTTTCTGTCTGGTTTATTTCGCTTAGCATGATGATATCCTAGTCTATCCATTTTGTTGCAAATGGCAATGTTTTATCTTTTCTTGTAGCTGAGTAATATTCCATTGTGTATATGTACCACAGCTTCTTTATCCACTCATCTATTAAAGGGCACTTTGTTTGTTGCCATGACTTGGCCATAGGAAACAGAGCTATGATAAACACTGGGGTACATAGGTCTTTGCGGAGTAAGGTTTTCAAATTTTGGGGGTAGATACCTAGATGGGGATTGCCAGGTCATATAATAACTCCATTCCCAATTTTTTGAGGAACTTCCATACTATTCTCCACAGCAGTTGTACCAATTTGCATTCCCAGCAGCAGTGTGCAATAGTTCATTTCTCTCCACAGTTCTCCAGCATATTCCTTGCCTTGATAGTAGCCATTCTAAAAATTGTGAGGTGGTATCTCATTGTGGGTTTTACTTGCGTTTTCCTAATAACTAATAAAGTTGAACATTTTTTAATGTCAGTTGGCTATTTCTATGTCTTCATGAGCAAAGTGTTTGCTCACATCCTCTGCCCAATTTTTAATTGGGTTGTTTGTTTTTTTGTAGTTTAGTTGTACTAGTCCTTTATATATTTTAGATATTAATCCCTTATCAGATGAATTGTTTGTGAATATTTTCTCCCATACAGTTGGTTATCTTTTTGTTTTGTTAATGTTACTTCTGCTGTGCAGAAGCTTTTCAGTTTGATATAGTCTTATTCATTTATTTTTGCTTTTACTTCTCTTGCTTTTGAGGTTAGGTTCATGAAGTCATCCTTGCTGTCAAGGTTTATAAATTTAGTACAAATATTTTCTTCTATACAGTATATTGTTTGGGGTCTTATGTGACGCCTTTATTCCATTTCAAATTAAGTTTTTATATGGTGACAGTTTACAGATCACATTAATTTTTTTCATATTGTTTTCCAATACTCCCAGCACCATCTACTTAAGAGGTTTTCTTTTCCACGTTGTATATTTTCTGCCTCTTTATCAAAAATTATTTGTCCCTATGTGTGTAGCTGTACTTCTGGGTTTTCAATTCTGTTCAGTTGGTCTGTTTATTTGTTTTTCTGCAAATACCAGGCTGTTTTGATTATTGATGCTTTGTAGTATAAATTGAAATCAGGGAGCATAATACCTCCAGTTTTTGCTTTGGCTATTTTAAGTCTTTTGTGGTTCCATACAAATCTGATAATTTTTTAATCCATTTTGTGAAAGTATGTTTGTGGGATTTTGATGGGAATTGCATTAAATCTGTATATTGCTTTGGGTAATATGCCCATTTTAACAACTTTAAGTCTTCTTATCAGTGAACACAGAATATCCTTACATTTCTTGTTGTCCTCTTCAGTTTTGTTTATAGTGTCTTATAGTTTTTCATGTGAAAGTTCACCATGTTTTTTGTTAATTCCAAGGTATTTGATTTTCTTTGTTGTGATCACAAAAGGTATTGATTCTCTCATTTCTTTTTCTGAAGATTTATTTTTTGTATATAAAAATACAATTAATTTTTGTACGGTGACTTTGTATCCAACAATTCTAATTTATTTATTTGTTTTTTCTAGTTTACTGGTGAAATTTTTGGATTTTTCTGTATAAAAGATCATGTCTTCTGCAAATAGTGACAATTTGACTTCTCCTCTCCCAATTTGGATACCTTTTATTTCTTTCTCTTGCCTGATTGCTGTGGCTAGAACTTCCAGTACTATATTGAATAGCAGTGATGATAGGGGACATCTCTGTCTTGTTCCTCATTTTAAGGGAATAGGCTTCAGCTTTTCCTCATTCAGTATGATATTAACTGATGGTTTGTCATATATGGCCTATATTATGTTGAGGTACTTTTCTTTTATACCCATTTTATTCAGTGATTTGATCATAAATGGATGTTGTATCTTGTCAAATGCTTTTTCTTCATCAATTGATATGATCAAATGGTTTTGGTCTTTCATTTTGTTTATGTGGTACATCACATTGATTGGTTTTCATATGTTTAACCATCATTGTGCTCCTAGGATAAATTCTACTGGGTTATGGTGTATAATCTTTTTGATACATTGTTGTATTTTGTTGGCTAAATTTT
Source organism: Lyroderma lyra (assembly GCA_004026885.1). NCBI lineage: Eukaryota > Metazoa > Chordata > Mammalia > Chiroptera > Megadermatidae > Lyroderma > Lyroderma lyra. The sequence goes on from PVJL010016174.1 coordinate 14,228, forward strand.
TGTTTAGAATTTTTGGATCTGTGTACATCAGTGATATTGGCCTACAATTATCTTCTTTTTCATTGTCATTAGCAGGCTTTGGTATTAGGGTAATATTGGGAAACACTGCCTCATCTTCAGTTATTTGGAAGAGTTCAAAGAAGATTGGCTTTAATTCTTTTTTGAATGCTTGGTAAAACTCGTTGGTGAGATTGTGTGATCTGGAGCTTCTGCTTTAGGGATGGTTTTGGATGATTGTTTCAATTTCTTTACTATTGACTGGTCTATTTAGATTATCTAGTTCTTTGTGATTCAGTTTAGGAAGACTATATGTTTTTAGAAACTTGTCCATTTCTTCTAGGTTATTAAATTTTGTGGCATTAAGCCTTTCATAATTTTTTTCTTGTGATCCATAGTATTTTTGTGATATCAGTCATAATTTCTCCTTTTTCATCTCTAAATTTGGTTATTTGTGCCCTTATTTTCATCCTTTACTGAGCCTAGCCAGGGGTTTCCTACTTTTATGAATTTTTTTCAAAGATCCACCTTTTTGTTCTATTAATTTTTTATTGTGTTTCTGTACATTTTTACTATTTCTTTTCACTGGCTTTAGTTTTTCCTTTTATATTTTTTCTAGTTCTTTAAGATGAGATGTTAGGATGTTTACTTGTGATTTTTCTTGTTTCTTAAGATAGGCCTGTAATGATGTACACTTTTCTCTTATTACTGCTTTTGCTGCATCTTAATAATTTTGATGTGGTGTATTTTCATTGTTATTCTTTTATGTATTTTTTATTATCTCTTCTTTATTTCTTCTTTGATCCAGTCATTTTTAAAAAAATAAAATGTTTTTTATTTTCATTTATATGTGATGTTTTCTGCTTTCTTTTTGCAGTTGACTTCCAATTTCAAAGCTTTGTGGTCTGAGAATACACTTGGTATGATTTCAATTTTCTTGAGTTTACTGAGGCTAGTTTTGTGTCTCATCATATGGTTTATAATTGAGAATGTTCCATGTTGCACTAGAAAAGAGTATATAGTCTTTTGTTGTTGGATGAAGGGTCCTATAAATGCCATTCATGTCCAATTGCTATAATGTATCATTTAAAGCTGATATTTCTCTATTTATTTTATGTTTGAATGATCTGTCCATGGCTTTTAGGGAGTGTTTATGTCCTGCATATTAATTGTGTTTCTGTCAGTTTCTTCTCTCAGGTATATTAGTAGTTGCTTTTTAAATTTTGGTGCTTCCTGAATGGGGGCATATATATTAATGAGTGTCATGTCTTCTTGTTTTTATATTGTCTCTTCATCATTATGAAATGTTCATCTTTGTATCTTGTTACCTTTTTAATGCTGAAGTCTCTTTCATGAAACATCAGTATGGCAATTCCTGCTCTTCTTTGGATGCCATTTGCTTGGAGTATTATTTTTTACATTTTCACCTTTAGTTTGTGTTTGTCCTAATGACTGAGGTGTGTCTCTTGGAGACAGTATATGAATGGGTTTTGTTTTTTAATATAGTCTGCTATTATGTGCCTTTTTATTGGTGTTTCAGTCTATTTACGTTTGGGGTGATGATAGATATATGAAGATATCCTATGGCCATTAATTTTTTCTTTTCTTTGAATTTCTTTTTTGTTGTCCCAACATTTTATTTATTTATTTTGCTTTTTGGTTTTAGGTTACCTAAAACCTTCTTCAATATTTCATGAAATGCTTATGCTAGAGAATTTTCTTAGCTTCTCCATGTGTGAAAAAGTTTTCATTCCCTTTTCTTACCTGAAGAATAAATTTGCTGGATAATTGATTGTTGGCTGGATGTTACTCCCTTTTAATATTTTGAATATTTGATTCAACTCCCTCCTAGCTTGCAGAGTTGTTGCTGAGAAGTCTGCTGAGAGTCGATGGGCTTTTCTTAAAGATTATAGTATTTCCACCCACACCCCCTGCCGGCTGCCTAGAGAGTTGTCCTTTTGTTTGTGATTTTTGACATATTCAGCATAATGTGTCTTTGGAGAAGATCTGCTGGGGTCCTAGTGAGTTTTAGGAGAGAGTTCGGAGAAGCAGCCAGGCTCAGAGTCTCAGAGTCACAGGTTTCTGATTGAGTTTGGGAGTGGTGTGGTTGTCTTGTCTCTTGTGGTAGCTCTCCTGGTTGCTCACTGTTAGTCTTTTTTCATCACGGAGGTCTGGTGGGTTGAGGGTTGGCCTGTGCAGGGTAAACCAAGAGTAGGCTGTAATCACATTAGTAGAGGGCTGAATGCTTGATGTTCAGCCTTTCTCCCTTCTTCTGGGCTTGCATTTCACCCAAGACCATGTTTCAGTGTTTCAGCATTTTCACAGTAGTTGGCTCCCAGTTTCAAATGTGCCCAGAGCTGATCTGTGGTTATGGCAGTATGCTTCAGCTGTTGGCCTATTCTCACCTAGGGCAGTTCACATGTTTTGTTCAGCCTCTGACCTAGCCAGGACACAGAGCTCCAGCTGAGGCCCTAACTTGCTGCTTCTGGGTCCAACTCACCCACAGACTCATAGTTTCAGCAGCTTTCATTCCCAATCCTATCACCACTCAGTCTTCTCTGCTTACTCAGGATCACATTTCTTCTTGGCCAGTGTCCCCTGGCTCTCTCCTTCAGTCAGTCCCAGTCAGGTCCCAATCTATAGCTGTGTGTTTCCACTCTGCTCTGCTCCTTGCTTCCTCTTCCATTCATCACCCTTTCTCTGACCTTCAGGTATTTTCTTGCAATTTGTGGATCCCTAAGCTGTGACTGTGCCACTCAGGGATTCCTGTGTTGGATCTCGGCTGTTCAATCGTATTTTCCAGGAGATGTTTCAGGAATCCCATCCCTGATAACCATCTTAAATGCCTCTATTTTTCATATTACAGGGCTGGATTTTTCATATTACAGGGCTGGGTTTTTCAGGACAGACCTTGTATTTTACCTTCTTTGTGAACTCCAAATAATTATTGAAGGAAATGCAGTCGTGATCTTCTTGGGATATATGCCATTAACACAGAAACTGGGTTCCAGAGTTAGGGAGAAGTGGTGGTGGAGAAAATTAGGGTACCATGTTTACATGTTTCGGTTAGTACTGTGTAGGGCAGGGGTGTCCAATCTTCTGGCTTCCCTAGGACACATTGGAAAAAGAAGAATTGTTTTGGGCCACACATAAAATACACTAACACTAATGATAGCTGATGAGTTAAAAAAATAATTGCCAAAAATTGTCATAATGTTTTAAGAAAGTTTACAAATTTGGGTGGGTGGGGGGCAAATTCAAACCTGTCATTGGCCCTATGTGCACTGTAGACCACAGGGTGGACAAGCTTGGTGTAGGACAAACTGATAGACTCTCTCTGCAGAAAAAGTTAAAGACAGAAACATAGAGATAACCCCAAACTCAGCTTCCCCAATTTTATTCTACATGTAATAGCAGATTAGTAATAAAATGATTCATAGTCTACTTAGTCTTATCAGTTTACTGTAAGTTTTCCTTTTGCTTTTGTGAATAACTGGGCAATCTCAAATACTGTACATAGACCTCCTCTCAATCTGTAAGGTAGATTATTAATTTGACAAAGAACATCGAAGATACAGAGTCATCCTAAGGGCTTTTTATTTGTAGAAACAAGTATCTGCAAGAAGGAGTCATGTCTCAAGAGAAAAAAAAGAAAGTCATATAAAAAGCAATGATTTTATAGCTTTCCAAAAGTAATTATATATAAGTGGGGACCAAAATAACTGGAATTTATTTATAAACAATTGTGTATTTATTCTTACATGTTTAAGCTTCAGTCTCCTTCAAAGTACTCTTCATTTGATGCAATAGACCTATGGAGATGCTTTTTCCACTGCTCATAACAGTTTTTGAACTTGTCTAATTTGATGCCTTTCAGTACTTTTGCTCTTTTTTGTTTCATCTCTTCCACATCAGCAAAACTTTTCACTTTGAGAACTTTTATTTTTTAATCTTGGAAAACACACAAAAGTCACTCATAGGCAGATTGGGTGAACAGGGAGGTAGGGGCACAGTGGTCATACTGCTTTTGGTATAAAGTGGCTGAACATTCAGCACATTTTGGTAAGATGTATTGTCATGCCTCACATTGTTTGTGTAAATCACCCATCATGAGATGGGCAAATGCATTGGAAGAGCCTCTAAAAAAAATTCACTGAAGCTGAATTCAGCCCTACACAACAACCATAGCTGATACACTCATGCAGATGGGTTCTGAGAACAATCACTTATACTACAAATGGCCCAACCTCCAAAAGATATTTATTTTCTAGATCTCCCAATTGTAAAGTGATTAGCCTTTTAGTGGACAAATTCTAAGGTACTGAATTTGAAATAAGCATAATCATACTGCACAAAAAATTTTCCTAAATTAATTTTAGATCTTCCCTCATAAGTAAATATATCACAATGAAAATTTCTTCAACAAACTATAAAAAATTATATTTATTTAATTAGTTTCTCAGTCTCATCCTTATCATTAGTGTTGGAGTACTGTTCATCTGATTTCAAATCTTCCCATTGTAATGAATTTAAGGTATTCTAAAGATCTCAGAAAAGAAAGGTTTGCTTTCTGCTTTTCCACAGTTGAAAGTTTAGGCTTTGTTTTAATGGATACAATAATATAAAACTTATCAATTTTAAAAATTATACTAAGTTTAGATTTTTGGATAACACTATTTTAATAATAATTAATTGAATTTATACTGTACATAAACAATTTTATGCTTATTTAAAAAAGCCTCAGCAGTTTTTGTTATAGGACAAGGCCTAGTATAGATTAAGGCTTTTAAAATAATCCATTATCTTTGTAATTAAAAAATACTGGGACTAAAACTTAATTTTAATAAAGACTATTTAATAAATAAAGTTCCTCTTACTTCTCTAATGTCACTGAATTAAGGATAAACACACCTTTATAAACACACACACACTCAATACATACATACCTCTACATATTTTATCATTATGAAATGGATCATGCTCTGTGCATTTGTCAGCAATTTGCTTTTTAGAGTGAGAAATTTATCAAAGACATATTTCAAGGTTAGTATTTATAAATCTATCTTATTAATATCAATGGTCATATACTATTTATTTATTGATGTAACTTTATTATTTAAACATTCCCCAAATAATAAGCACTTTCCTTGTTTCTTATTCTTTGTCATGGCAATTAGTGCTGCAATGAATGTTTTTCTATGTATCTCTGTATAAATATATGTGATGGTTTATCTATGACAGAATATGGAACAGACATTTTTGTATCCAGCAACTAAAACTAAATTGCCCTCAGTGGAAAGACAATTTTAACCAAAATTACATGACAGAAATCATTTTTTCATGCCACTGTTAAAAATTAAATTCATTGGCATGACATTAGTAAAATTATATAGGTTTCAACTGTACAACTCTTAATATATCATCTACACATTGCATTGTGTTCCCCCCACCCAAAGTCAATTTTCCTTCTATCATTATATATTTGGCTTCCTTTACTCTCTTTTATCACACTTTTCTTACCCTCTGGTAACCACTAAACTGTTGCCTGTGTCTATGAGTTTCTGTTTTGTTTGTTCGCTTGTCTTGTATGTTTGTTACTTTCAGTTCTATATTTGTTTGGTCACCGTGAATAATGCTGCAATGAACAAAGGGTTACATATATCTTTATGGATAAATGTTTTCAGATTTTTTGGTAGATATCCAGAAGAGAGATTGCTGGGTCATATAGTAATGTTATTCTTAACTTTTTAAGGAGCTTCCATACTGTTTTCCATAGTGGCTGTTGTCAGCACTGTACTGAATTATTTGTACAGTGCTGCCAATGTGAGGGCACAGTGGGAAGTTTGCGAACTTAATTGTCAGATTTTGGGTACACGACCGTTCTGTTTTATTCACTCTCACCAGAAATGTATGAGGGCTTCATTTTCTCCACAACCTAACCAACACTTCTTGTTACTGGTTTTGTTGATAGTTCCCATTCTAACAGTTGCAATGGGCTATCTCATTGAGATTTTAATTTGCATTTTTCTAATAGCTAGTAAAGTTGAAAAATTTTTTATGCAAGGTCAGACAATTAATTTTGTAAACTCATTCTAGAAAACATGTTACATACCTCATTGCTGAATATCACTAAGGTTACCATCAAAGTATTCCCCTTGGGAAGCTCTGTACCAATTCCAGAGTTTTATTGACCCTTCAAAGCAATTTTGGAACTCTTTTTCTGGAATGACCATCAGAACGGTCATGTACCCAAAATCTGACAATTAAGTTCACAAACTTGCCACTGTGCCCTCACATTGGCAGCACTGTACAAATAATTCAGTACAGTGCTGACAACATAAGGGCACGGTGGCAATTTTGAGAATTTAATTGTCAGTTTTTGGGTCCAATGACAGCTCTGATGGTCATTCCAGAGAAAGAGTTCCAAAATCGCTTGAAGCGTGGACTAGACTCTGTCATCAGTGTATAGCTTCCCAAGGGGAGTACTTTCGAAGGTGACCTTAGTGATTTTCAACAATGAGGTATGTAGGTTCACAAAATTAATTGTCTGACATTGTATACCTTTTGGCCATTTGTTTGTGTTCTTATTCATTGATTTTCTTAATGTTCTACAAAATGCTTTTTAAAAATGAATTTTATTTTATTGTTTCTTTATGTATTCATATGTGTCTGTTGATGTTTTTAATTTAAAATGAATTTTTAATTTCATCCAGCATTTAAAAAAACACTTTGTTGAGGTTTGATAGATTGTATTATTTTTAACATATATTTAAATGGTCATATCATTTTACATTTATTTTGAATAAAAGTTTTATTATTGAGCCCTCCTTGAGATAAAGTACACTTGGTTGTCATCTGTTATTCATTTAATACTCTTCTATTGTAGTTAATTTCTTAATATTTCAAGTTTCACACATGTGACTGATTATATGTGAGGTTCATGTTTTGTGTTTTTGTATTAATTTTTTTTCATTTTTATTGTTAGACTTCTTGGGGTGACATTGGTTAGCAAGGATTACATAGGTTTCATGCATACAATTCTACAGTGCATTGTCAACTTGTTGTATAATAACTTCACCACCTAATGTGACTTCTCCTTCCATCACCTTATATTTAGCTTCCCCCTCTCCTCTCCCACCCACTCCCCTCTCTCCCCTCCCTGAGCCACTCATCCCCAAATAAACATTAAACTACTGATTAAGTCCATGGGTTATTTGTTTGTTTGTTCATTTCTTTTCTTTCTTTGCTTTCAGTTTTATATTCCGCATATGAGTGAAGTCATACAATTCTTTGTTTTTTCTGTCTGGCTTCTTTCACTAAGGATGATGACCTCCAGGTCCATCCATTTTGTTGCAAATGGCAATATTTCATCTTTTCTTATAGCTGAGTAACATTCCATTGTGTATATGTACCACAGCTTCTTTATCCAGTCATCTGTCGCAGGGCACTTTGGTTGTTTCCATGTCTTGGCCACTGTGAACAGTGCTGCAATGAACATTGGGGTACATATGTCTTTGCGGACAAAGGTTTTAGGTTTTTGGGGTAGATCCCCAGAAGAGGGATTGCTGGGTCAAATGGTAACTCCATTTCC
>PVJL010016175.1:0-21806 GCA_004026885.1 Lyroderma lyra
AGCTCCTCTGTGTGCTGCAGAGGCTGTTGTCACAGCCCCATCTATCCTCAGGCTCAGGGCACGGCTGTTCAACAAGTGAGTCAGGCATGTGGTCTGGAGGCCCCCAATGCTGTTTTGGTCAACACTTCCCAAGAAGCTTTAGATCTTTCTACTTTTTAAAAAATATTTAATAAATTTACTGGGATGACATTGTTTAGTACAATTATATAGATTTAAAGTGTACATTTCTATAATACATCATCTATGTATTGTATTGGGTTCACCACCCAGAGCCAGTTCTCCTTCTGTCACCATATATTTGACCCCCTTGTTCCTCCCCTACCACCTCCCTCTACCCTTACCCTCTGGTAACTTTGTCTTTGAGTTTTTGTTTCTTTTGTTTGTTTATCCCGCCCATTTCTTGCTTTCAATTGTATATCCCACATAAGAGTGAAGTTGTGGTTGTTGACTTTCTCTGTCTGACTTAACTTTGCTTAGTATGATAATGTCAAGATCCATTTATGTTGTGATGAGTATTTTATCTTTTCTTATGGCTGAGTAATGTCACTAGGCCCTTCCTGCTTTTATGACTCCAGTTTTCATAATGACTTTAAGAGTATCAGCTGTCCTTTGTTTCCTAAAGTTAGAAATTGGTATCTGTGAATGTTTTGTCAGTTATCTTTCTGCAAAATTCAGACTTTTCCTTCTGTTGACTAGGAGGAATTAAGACTCAGTGCTTCAGTTAGGTGTTACAGATAAAGATCCAGGAACACTGTATTTAAAAGAAAGTTTGATTTGTTAATTACAATCTTTTATTAAAGACTAATGCAAATGGTATTTTAAGCTTTTGAAAAGATTTGCATAATTTTTTATTATCAATTAAAAGAAACTTTGTTTATATATATATAGAGAGATAGATAGATAGATAGATAGATAGATAGATAGATAGATAGATATAAATTCATTTTTATTGTTAGACTTATTGGGTTGACATCAGTTAGCAAGGATTACATAGGTTTCAGGCATACAATTCCACAGTGTATTGTTAACTTGTTGTGTAATAAGTTCACCACCTAATGTAACTTCACTTTCCATCACTTTATATTTAGCTTCTCCTCCCTCCTCTCCCACCCCCTCCCCTTTCTCCCCTCCCTATCCTACTGGTCCCCAAATAAACATTAAACTATTGATTGTGTCCGTGGGTTATTTGTTTCTTCATTTCTGTTTTCTTTGCTTTCAGTTTTATATTCCACAAATGAGTGAACTCATACAGTTCTTGTTTTTTTCTGTCTGGCTTATTTTACTAAGCATGATGATCTCCAGGTCCATCCAATTTGTTGCAAATGGCAATATTTCATCTTTTCTTATAGCTGAATAATATTCCATTGTGTATATGTACCACAGCTTCTTTATCCAATCATCTGTCGCAGGGCACTTTGGTTGTTTTCATATTTTGGTCACTGTGAACAGCGCTGCGATGAACATAGGGGCACATAATTCTGCCGACAAAGGTTTTCAAGTCTTTTGGGTAGATCTCCAGAAGTGAGATTGCTGGGTCAAATGGTAGCTCCATTCCCAATTTTCTGAGGAACCTCCACACTGCCTTCCACAGTGGTTGTACCAATTTGCATTCTCACCGGCGGTGTACCAGAGATCCTTTTTCTCCACATCCTCTCCAGCACCTGTTATTCCTTGTCTTGTTGATAAAAGCCATTCTAACAGGTGTGAGGTGATATCTCATTGTGGTATTGATTTGCAATTTCCTGATAGGTTATAAGGATGAACATTTTTTCATATGTCTGCTGGGCATTTGTATTTCTTTGTGGGAGAAGTGTCTGTTTAGTTCTTCTGCCCACTTTTCAATTGGGTTTGAATTTTGTTGTTAAGTCTTATTATTCATTTTTATATTTATATTAGACCCTTATCTGAAACGTTATTTGCAAATATTTTCTCCCATTCAGTTGGCTGTCTCTTTGCATTGTTGATGGCTTCTTTTGCTGTGCAGAAGGTTTTTAGTTTGATATAGTCCCATTCATGTATTTTTGCTTTTACTTCCACTGAATTTGAGGTAAGTTTCATGAAGTCTTCCTTGAGCCCTAGGTCTATAAGTTTAGTAGTAATGTTTTCTTCTATACAGTTTATTGTTGCAGGTCTGATATGAAGGTCTTTAACCCATTTTAAGTTACTTTTTGTATATGGAAAGGGTTCATAGCTCAGGTTCATTCTTTTGCATATGTTTTTCCAGTTTTCTCATCACCACCTACTAAAGAAGCTATCTTTTCCCCATTGTATGTTTTTTGCTCCTTTATCGAAGATTATTTGTCCATAAATTTGTCGCTTTATTTCTGGGTTTTCAATTCTGTTCCATTGGTCTATATTTATCTTTCTGCCAGTACCAAGCTGTTTTGACTATTGATGCTTTGTAATATAAATTAAAGTCAGGGAAAGTAATGTCACCAGCCTTGTTCTTTTAATGTAGTATTGCTTTGGCAATTCGAGGTCTTTTATGTTTCCATATAAATCTAGTAATTTTTTTTATCTATTTCTTGAAACTACGATTGTGAGATTTTAATGGGTATTGCACTAAATCTGTATATTGCTTTAGGCAGGATGGACATTTTAACAATGTTAAGTCTTCCTATCCATGAACAGGGGATATTTTTCCACCTCTCAAATTCTGCTTCAATATCTTTCAAAAGTGTCTTATAGTTTTCCATGTATAAGTCTGTCACGTGCTTTGTTAAGTTAATTCCCAGGTATTTCACATTTTTGTTGTGATAGCAAAGGAAATTGACAACCTCATTACTTTTTCTGAGAATTCGTTGTTTGTATATAGGAATGCTGTTGATTTTTGTACATTGATTTTGTATCATGCGACTTTAATATACTCGTTTATTTTTTTCTAATAGTTTCTTGGTAGAATCTTTCGAATTTTTTATATAAAGGATTATGTCATCCGCAAATCGTGACAATTTGACCTCTTCTTTCCCAATATGGATAGATTTTATTCCTTTCTCTTACCTGATTGCTGTGGCTAGAACTTCCAATACTATATTAAATAGCAGTGGTGACAGGGGTCATCCTTGTCTTCTTCCTGATTTTAGGGGAATAGGCTTCAACATTTCCCCATTCAGTATGATGTTAGCCAAGAATTTGTCATATATGGCCTTTATTATGTTGAGATATTTTTCTTCTATACCTATTTTATTTAGTGTTTTGTTCATAAATGGATGTTGTATCTTGTGGAAGGCTTTTTCTGCATCAATTGAAATGACTACATGGTCTTTATCCTTGATTTTCTTTATGTGGTGCATCACATTGATTCATTTTTGTATGTTGAACCATCCTTGTGCTCCCAGGATGAATCCCACTTGATCATGTTGTATGATCTTTTTCATGCATTGTTGTATTCTATTTGCTGATATTACGTTTAGGAATTTTGTATCTGTGTTCATCACAGATATTGGTCTATAGTTTTCTTTTTTGGGTGTTCTCTTTGCTAGGCTTTGGAATTAGTGTAATGTTGGCCTCATAGAATGAGTTATAAAGTATTGCTTCCTCTTCAATTTTTTGGAAGAGTCTGAGGAGGATAGGTGTTAATTCTTCCTTGAATGCTTGCTAGAAATCGTTGGTTAAACCATCTGGTCCAGGGCTTTTGCCTTTAGGGAGATTATGAATAGCCATTTCAATCTCGTTGATATTGATTGGTCTATTTAGATTATCCAGTATTTCTTTGTTCAGTCTTGGTAGGCTATAAGTTTCTAGAAACTTGTCCATTTCTTCCAAGTTGTTAAATTTCGTGGCATAAAGTCCTTCATAATATTTTCTTATAATCCTTTGTATTTCTGTGGTATCAGTGGTAATTTCTCCCATTTCATTTCTAATTTTGGATATTTGTGTCCTTTCCTTTCGTCCTTTGATTAGTCCCACCAGGGGTTTGTCTATTTTGTTGACTTTCTCAAAGAATCAGCTCTTCGCAATATTAATTTTTTCTATTGTCCTTCTGTTCTCTAATTTGTTTAGCTCTGCTTTAATTTTTATTATTTCTTTCTTTCTGCTGACTTTGGGTTTTGTCTGCTCTTCTTTTTCAAGTTCTTTGAGATGGGATGCTAAGATGTTTGCTTTTGATTTTTCTTGATCTTTATATATGCCTGGAGTGGTATAAATTTTCCTCTTGTTATCACTTTCGCTGTGTCCCAATACACGTGATACGTTGTATTTTCATTGTCATTAGCTTTTATATATTTTTAAATCTCATCTTTTATTTGTTCTTTTATTCAGTCCCTTTTTAATAAGCTGTTGTTTAATCTCCATGTATATGTGGTTTTTCCTGTTCTCCTTTTACAGTTGATCTCCAATTTCAAATCTTTGTGTTCTGGGAATACACTTGGTATGATTTCAGTCTTCTTGAATTTCCTGAGGTTGCTTTTTTTCCCAGCATTTGGTCTATCCTTGAGAATGTTCCACGTGCACTAGAAAAGAATGTATAGTCTCCCTTTTCTCAATGAAGTGTTATGTAAATGTCAATTATTTCCAATTGCTGTAATGTGTCATTTAGAGCTGATATTTCCTTACTTATTTTCTGTTTGGATGATCTGTTCATGGCTGTTAGTGGGGTGTTTAAGTCACCCATAATGATAGTGTATTCATCAGTTTCTCCTTTCAAATCTGTTAGTAGTTTCTTTGTATATTTTGTTGCAACCTGGTTGGGAGCATATATATTAATTAGTGTCAATTCTTCTTGTTGTTGCATTGTACCTTTTATCATTATGTATTGTCCATTTTGTCCTTTACTATCTTTTTTAAAATGAAGTTTATTTCATATAGATATCTGTATGGCAACTCCTGCTTTGTGCTGGTTACCATTTACTTGGAGTATTGTTTCTCATACTTTCACTCTGAGTCTGTGTTTGTCCTTATGGCTGAGGTGTGTTTTTTGGAGACAGCATATGGATGGGTAATGTTTTTTAATCAGTTTGCTACTCTGTGTCTTTTTATTGGTGAGTTCAGTCCATGAACATTTAGAGTGATGATGGATATTTGAGAATTTCCTGTGGTCATTATTTATTGCTTTGTTTGTTTTTGTTTTATTTTTGGTTCTTTCTTGTTGCCCAAACTTTGTTCCATTTTTCCTGATGTTTTGTTCAGATCAAAGAGTCTCCTTCAGTATTTTTTGGACTGCTGGCTTTGTGCTGGCAAATTCCCTCGCTTCTGTGTGTCCTTCATATCTGAAAGATAATTTTGCTGCATAATTTATTCTTGGCTGTAAGTTCCTCTCTTTTAAATTTCTGAATACTGAATTCTACTCTCTCCTGGCTTGCAGAGTTTCTGCTGAGAAATCTGATGCCAGCCTGATAGGTTTGCCTCATATAGTTATAGTTCTTTTTTTCCTGGCTGCCTTGAGAATTGTCTCTTTGTCTTTAGTTTTGGACATCTTTAGTACCATGTGTCTTAGCGAAGATCTGTTGGGGTCCAGGTATCGACGGGACCTGTTTCCTTCTTGGACCTGGGGTTTCAAAATTTTCTATAGGTTTGGAAATTTCTCATCTACTATTTTTTTGTGTATGCTCTCTGTAGACTGCTCTGCCCCTTCTTCTATTCTTATTATCCTGATGTTGACTCCTCATGGAGTCAGATAGTTGTTGCAGAGTTCTTTCAATCTTATCATTCCCCTTTCTTTTCTTTCTGAGCTGTTTCTATGTTCTGATCTTCGATATCACTAACTCTTTCCTCCATCTGGTTTTCCCTGTTTCCTATGGCTGTTATTTCATTTCTCACTTCTTTTATTGTATTCTTTATTTCTCACATTTCCATCTCAATCTTCTTTATTTTCTGAATTTCTTTGTTAAATTGTTCTTTTTTGACCACGGAATTCCTTTTTCATGTTGTTCATTTCCTTTTTTATGTTGTTCATCTCAGCCATGGTGCTCTTCCAATATGATTTCATTTCTCTCAGGGCCTTTAGAATGGCTACTTTAAATTCTCTGTCACTTAGCTCAGATATTTCCAGGTCTAGGAAGCTATCTTCCGGATAAATTTCATGTTCTTTCTGAGGAGTTTTAATTTTTAAGGAAATCATCGTGTCTGCTGGTTCTTCCTCTTTGACATAAGGGCTCTGTGTTCAGTGTCCAGATTGTTACTTTTGTGGTGTCTTGCTTTAGGGCAGACACAAGATTGCACTGGTGGTCAAGTTTTGGAAGAGAAGGGAGTTGTTTATTTCTTGTTTCTGATAGCATGTGGAGGCTATGCACATATATCCCCAGGAGAGGCCAACAAAAGGCGCTCTGAGTGTGGCACAGCCTTCTGCCTTTTGTTAGGGAAGCTGAGCCGAGGCTTGTTTCTGCTAGTTCAGGTAAATGCTGTCATATCCACCTATATTTTCAGCCCAGATTCAGCATCTGGCCATCTATGGGCTCACACTTCTTTCAGAACTCTGGGGTTCATGAGGAAGTGCACGCTCCACAAGTTCAAAGCTGTGGGCCTGACCTAGACAGCTGGGTCACCTTTGCAGCGGGCTGGAAACAGGAAATGAAGCCCTCTTTAGGTCCCCAGTGGACCTAGAGCTGGAGTGTCATCTCTGCAGTTCAGAGTCCTCGCTCAGCTCAGCTACCACTCAAAAGTTACAGAGACTGGCTCCTCAAGTCCATCCTCAACCCGCCGCTCCAAAACCCAGCTCCCCCAGGGCGTTTCCTCAGTTTCTCCCCTTCCATGTACAGCGCTGATCCCAGATAGTCAGCAGTGATTGGTCCTGTTGCAGTCTGTCTCTGCTCTCTTCCCTCTCTCTTGCTCCCCACTTTCTCGCCAACCTTCAGGTGTTTACTTGTGATTCATGGATTTTTCAGCTGCTATTTCATCACTCATGGTGCTCTTTCCTAGCTCCTGGGTGGCTGTTCAATTGTGTTTTCTGGGAGAGGCTTTAGGGACCTCCTCTTTATTCACCATCTGGCCCTCGGCCCCTTTCCTCATTATTTTATCTCCCAGAATGGACAGAGATTTTTCTGCTGCCTTCAGTCATTGTGCCTGATGTGGATTGCCTCACTTCTGCCTCTTTCTCTGAGGAGGAACCTAGAAATGGTGCACAATGTATCATCTAAATGTTGTGGGATGGTGGATGAAAGTAATTTCATTCTTTATTTCAAAAATATTTTTTTCATTCTGGCAGCGTTTCAGAGCTAAAAAACCCCACCAATTTACATTAGAAACTAAGACAGTCAATGCAGAGGATACTGAGCCAAGGAGAAGTAATGCAGGTAATGCATTTGGATCTACTGTCAGAGCTGCCTCTTTGTTTTCAGTGTCTGTTCTCACCCTGCTCTTCCCCTTCTTTCTCTCAAAGATAAATCCCAGCTGCATCTCTAGTCTCACTGACGTCCCCCAGCATACTCCCTGCCCAGGGAGAAGAAACCTGAGCTATTTATGGTCACCCCCATTTCCATCCCACACACCATTTCCTCGATTTGCATTTTTATGAAGCAAACAATCCCTACACTTGAAAAACACTTACAAAATACAAGGTTGTGGGGTGATTTAGCACTTTTTCACAGCCAGCTCTGTGAAGTTGGACAGGATATAGGAATCAGTTTAGGGTCACTTGTGCAGCTTCCTAGCCTTTCCTTTCACAGTTCAATTGTAAGCAGTGACCTCAGAGGTTAGGGTGTGACCATTTTGTAGGTTGTCTAATGGAACTGATGTGACTTCTCAGTGAAAGAGTTAACATGACTTTAGGAAGTCTTTTCAATTGATCTTGTTTCACTCCTCAAATTTTGAAGTTGTCTAAATTGGCTGTAAATATTTTTTCCTGCCTTATTGGTTTATCTTTCTAAATCTTTTTTGTATTTTCTCATGATCAGCCCATTGTGTGTGTGTGTGTGTGTGTGTGTGTGTGTGTGTGTGTGTGTGTTTGTGTGTTGTCTGTAACTGTATTCATGCACAAGGTTAAATGATGAGTCAACAGCACTGTTTCCAAGTGGATATTCATTCGGCCAATTTCTCTTGAGCCCAAGCTGCATTTATCCTCACACAGCTGCCAAGACAAAACCTCATGTATTTCACACAGAACCTTAACAGCAGCATTGGTGCCCTGCACTCCGATGTACAGATTGGAACCCCCTGAGCTATGAAATTTTGTTGTAAATTTTAGTGAACAGCTACCCCTGCTGACGAATTTACTTTCACTTTCATGGTCTACAGAAAGACTGAGGACAAAGGTTTAAATAACTGCTTTCTGACACAGAATGTGCAAGCAGGACAGAGCACATCCCAAATCTAGGCAGGTGTGAGGTATGGTGAGTGAGGATTGCTCGTTCCCTCTGTATGCCTTTTCTTGCCTCTGAAGTCCAAGGAAGTAGTCCTGGGAAGGAAATACTCCAGAATTGGGGATGGTGGTCCTGACAGGAAAAACTACCAAGACTCAAAGACAGGGTGAGGGGTAGGTGGGAGCTAAGCCAACAAGTAAGCTGTCTCACAACTCTCAAAGCATCTAGCAGCTTGATGATAATGACAGGATTTATTTCATCAAGGGTAAATATTCATAGTACATCATTTTAGATAATACCACTTCATGTCATTTCAACTCTATAATTAATATATATTTGTGGTGAATGTGTATATATGTAATATTTATTCAGTGTGACTTTTTATAGGAACTTGTTGCAGGTGAATTGATTACTGAGGCAAATGTAGCACATACCAAGTCAGTGGTTTGAATCTAAGACATTCAATCCTTTTCATGGATACCATAATGTATATTCCCCTTCTACGCAGTATCTTCACTGTCATGTCAAAACCAGAACTCATGAATGTGACTCTGTGGTACCTAACTGGTAGAGAGTCAACTTGAATCTGTCAAGTACTACTAATGGATGATTCTAATTCCTTGTTCATAGCACTACGAAATGGTAACCCAGAGCATCTTGAGAATTTCTTATTGTTTTTTTCCTGCAAGTAAGTAGCACAGCTGTGTAGGTGGTTATGCTAGACTCATGATACTCAATTTGCTGAACTTATGGTTTCATAACAACTTTGTATTGCATTACTGGGAAGGAAAAAATATTGGTTTGGGAAATTTATCAAATATGTGAGTAGTTATTTATGAGAAACTAATTTTTATTACTTTTTTTGCTGTTGTTGTTGCCAATTAGTGTAGCTAAATTAAACATGAATTAAAGCAATGGGAAAGAAAATGAGGACATGCTATACAGTCATTTACTTCTCGTGCTGTTAGGGAGACACACTGCTTCCTGTGAGTATCTGAGGAGAATTGTGGATTCTGACTTCATAATCAGATTTCTCAGAAGCCCTTAAAACATAAATGGTGATGTTTTTATTACTAAGGAAATCAAACAAATTCCAATCAACAGAAACTAAACTAATGAAAACATGTGCTTGAGTATATTTCATAGGTCTCTCCTGCTGATTCTATTCTTGATTCATGTTCCACTTGAAGAAGTGAAGGGAAAGACACATAAGAACAGAGACATAGCATGAGACTGAGTTCTATTGCCTCAACCCTCCATCAATTTCTGTACAAAAGCTGTCTGAATAGATGTGGGTACTGCTGTTCTGTGTGTTGGGTTGGGGAGGAGGAACTCACAAAACTGTTCCTCATTCACCTATTTGGCAGACCTACATGTTTTATTAAGCTGTAAGTACAAGTCAGTGATCCCAGGTAAGAAGATAACAGTGGATTTAGATTGAGAACCTGCCTGATAATCTGAAGAGAGGCCTAGTAAACCTGAGATGCTCTAAGTCAGATTTTCCTTTGGGCAGAGTGTAGATTAGCTACCAATTTAACAACCACCAGGTCATGTGGATGCCAGCTATTCCCACGTTCTCCAGCAGTGTTGTGAGGAATAAGAATGCTGGAGAAGACAGGTACTGAGGAGCTTACACTATTTTTAGGGGGACATAAGACAAATCCAATAATAGATGAGTTACAACATGAGACTGTCATTCAATGTCAAAGTGAGTGCTGGGAACGTGATTAGATTGGTTCCTAATTTGGGCACTTGGGAGACTAGAACATAGCAGCTGAGGTGTATCCTGCTGGAAAAGCATCTATGCCTGACCCACACAGGACTCTCCATTTGGCACACTTTTCCAGTGCTTCCTCATTGCTCATTTACCACCCATGGAAAAGGGAGGAATGGGCAAAGTCACCAGCTGGAGTAAAAGGACATAGGAGGTTGGAGAAACAGGTGGGCCCAGAGTGTTACTGGTAATGGTGCTTCTTCTGGTGATTTGATCACAGATCTTTATTATGTCACAGATGGAAACATGACTGAGAGGCAGTGGAATGGTTATGAACACAGACTTAGGAATGGCACTGACTGAGGATTCAAATCCAGCCCCACCATTTAAGGGCTGTGTGATCCTGCACATATTTCTGAGCCTGTTAGTAGTTCATTTTTCTCATCTGTGAAAATCAGATAATATTAATGCTCAAGTATTAGGGCTCAGAGTATCTAAAGGATTGAATCAGGCTCAGGCGAGTGTAGGTGGGAAAGCATGGAGGAAGCAGCTGTTCAGGCAGGGACTGCAATGGAAATGAAAAGACTAAAATTTCAGCTTTGATTCAGAAAGAATCTTTTGGGCTATTAATGTAGTTACCTGGGTTTCAGCTCTAGGAGTTTTGATTCAGTAATTCTGGGACCCAACAAATTGCTGCTTGGTTTAACTTTTATTCTTTTTTTAGTTTTACAAAAAAGCTGCAAGACAATTCAACATTTTTGGGTACCCTTTCCTTACACAAGTTTTCTTCATGTAAACATATTATCACAGCACTTTTTATCAAAACTAGCAACTCAGTATTTGTACATTACTGTTAATTGCAGACTTTGTTTGGATTTCACCAGATTTTCTGCTGTTGTTCTTTATCTGTTCCAGAGTCCAACTCCGGATTCCATATTACATTTAGAGAAGCTATATTTTTCATGGGCACTTTCAGTTGATGAGAGGCAGGTGGTCCGAGGACATCTTGAGAATCACCAACACAAGTCAAAGGACGGAGCAAAGTTGTATTGCCCATCCCCACATTAGGGAGATGAGTACAGTGCTGTTTCAGAAGGGAATAAGTTGGGAGATGGCTTGCATATAGGTGGTTGATTTTAGAGTGGGGAGGGAATTGCCTCCAGTATATGAAAGGGGTTGCCTTAAAGCAGTCAGACATGGGTTCCTGATGGTAAACAGAATGAGTTTTGGAGTTTGCAATGCAGGGATGCTGACTAAACTGAGGAGATACATATAGGGATATGGGCATGTCAGGGGGTTCAGCAGGTACAGTGAGCTGGAAACTGCTGTTCAGGGAACACCAGAGGGTTTAGGACAGTTGAGAGAGGGGATTAGGGGCACTAGAAGGGGCTGTTTAACCTGGGAGCCATATTAAACTTGTATTTCCTGGAACCTGGTGATAATGCTTTGAAAATGGGTCATAATAGTCATCAACATCAAGCATTGCCCCACCTCACACCAGCAGAAGGTCAAAGGGTGAAGGCTGTGATGATCTTTTTGAGCGATAGTCCTAAATTTCAGTGAGGAAAAGAAGGAAGGACATGGCAGGTGCCCAAGGCTGTCCTTGGTCTGTCATCTTGTAAACAAGCTTAAACAAGTTTCTGAGTAAGTTCTCATTAGGTAGAACAAATAAAAATCCACAGTCTGGAGGCTTGGCCAGGGAGTTGCCAAAGTCCATCCATCTAGTCCACAAAATTCAGCACGAGGAAAGAAAAGTTCTGTAGGTTTGCGCTTTTGTTGACATGTTTTTGTGTTAAGTCTTCATAACCTAAAGCTGGGAGGGACCCAAACAAACCAGATTGAGAGCCATTCTGCATGTCCATTTAGACTTTGGCTCAGGTGTCTAGATAGAATAACCATACTAAAGGTTGAGAAAAAATATTTTGTTTGAATTTATATTGTGTGATTTATTTAAATGACTAAAAACTATTTCCTTCCTGGTTTCTGAGTCAGGCCTAGGCCTCAAAGATATAGACCTGAAGGTTGTTCAGGCTCTGTGCAGCTGAATTTGGCCACAGGAAAGCTGCTCACCTTGCAGACAGGAGTCTCTTGCGGGCCTCCTGATGCTGTTTGTCTCTGGCATCAGAGGTCTTGTCACAGCTCTTGCCTGGCTTCGATTTGCCTGGCTGCTTTGGGGCCAGACTGGGTGATTTCTTCTCTTCCCTCTTCTTCTCAGGAGCCTCCACCAGCTGCCAGCTGTTGGCCTTGAGGTGGTGGAATTCAGCAAACTTGATGCTGATATCTTCGATGGACAGCTGTAGCAGGTCCCAGAACCCTGCCAGGTCCTGGGCTGTTAGACATGGGTTGGCATCAGGGTTCAAGTTTTGCTCACACAGACCCTGCAACTCCTATAATTTCTGGGATATCAGTAGCTGGGCACTGCCCACAGCACTGAGAATGTTTCCCAAAACGTCTTCAGAGAGGTTGTTTCCTTTGGTCTCCTTGTCCATCTGGCAACACAAGCCTTCCAGCTGCACTGTTTCTCCCTGCAGTAGTTTCAAGAACCAGGAGCCATCTTGGCGGCAGGCCTCTTTCTGTGCTGCCTCTGCTGGGGAGCTGGAGGTGGTCTGCAGCCAGGGGTCAGATGGGGGCATTGAGGATTCCTCTAGGTTGCTGTTTTCTCTAAAAGAGAGGTTGCACTTGATCTGGGCAATCGTGGGAGACTGCTGAGGGCTGCCACCAATGCTGATGGAGTTTGAGTTTTAGGAAGTCCTGGAGGCTCCTTTCAGATGACATATAGCACAAGTCAATGGTACCTGTGCTAGTGTCTTATTGGGAGGATGTGCTGTGAGAGCGGACCCTGCTTCACCAGTCATCCTCTACCTAAACCCCGATGGACTGGAATATAGTAGGGGGACTGGACTCCTCTTTTGGCACAGTCTGAATGCAGTGAACTTCCATTTCTATAGGAGAGAATTTGTTTTGGGGGTGGCCTCAGAATGGGATTCAAAGCTGGTCAGGGTCCCTGTTCACTATTCATAGCTGCATGTTTTGTGGATCATTCTGGGTTCTCAGAGGTTGTGATGACTGCACCCTATGTTTCTCTGGGTGGTTGTGTGCTGATGTCCAGGCTGTCTGACAAGTTACTCAGGCACAACTGACTTGTCACCTCACTCTTGTGGTCCTGGCTGTCCAGGTAGAGGTCCTGTGCAGACACAGTACTGTTCTGGACCATGATTGAGATGAACAGCTTTGATGTTGTGCATGGAGGGACCCGTGGCAGGATCTTCTCATATGTCACTAGGCATGATGGATTTCTTAGACTACTGGTGCTGGAAAATGGCGAGAGGGACTGAAGGAAGACACTGTCCTCTTGAGAGCAGCCCAACTGGATGGCACGCAGGTAGCTGTTGGACCACAGTTTTCTAACCCAATCACTGAAAAGGACAATGAAATGGCTAAAATTACACACATATGACAAATATGCTTTAACATAAGGGCGTGTGTCACTCAGCCCTTAGCAATCTAGTTGCACTCAACCTTTTATTGTTGATTTAAGAGAGGGCTTCGTGATGGTTTTGTCACTTACAAATCTCATTGGGCAAGAATTAGACTTTATAGTTAATGGCTTTGGCCTTTCCTGAAGAGTCAAGGAAATAAAAAAAAAAGTCACCGTGTATAAACCTATAAAAGTGTATTTTGCTCTTGGTTAAAATGTCAAATGATTACACATTAAGATTTTTCTTACATTTTATAATGTACTTGAGTGTGATATCTTGCACAGCTATGGTAAACCTATTAGATGCTCTAAATTCCACAGAATAGATTTGGGGAAGGGGTTATAAAGTGATACCCATGATATAGTACCTGTAATCAAATGTGGCATATACCTTGTATAAATGCCCTTTCTAATAATGTAATATGCTTAAAAAAACATTTCAGTGTTTTCTTGTAAGCAATGAAAGCAGCTTTGAAATTTTCCTGTTTCATGATTTAGTACAATAAAACATAGTGTTTTACATAATGTTGAACCAAGAGCATTTTACTGCAGTAAATGAAAGCCAATTCTGTTAGTGAAAGTGAATACGAAATATTTATTTGGGGGACAGTGTGACAAAACAAATGTTTGGGTCAGAGGTGTGTGAGCTGCGGCTGCTCTATGACCCACAACCTTGGGGACAAAAGGTTTCTCTGCACCTCAGTTTCCTTATCTGGAGGATGAAGGAATCTTATTTGAAGATTTTCTCATGTCCAAAAAACAAATAAACAAACCTTGACAATTTATCTGTGACTTCATGTGTAAATAACGCTGTCATTACACGACTGAAATGGGAACCTCAGAGAATACTTTTCATTCATTTCTAAATTTTATTAATTCTATTCTCTGTTGTCTGACACTTATCAGGTCACATTCCTGCCTCACTTGTGCTGCTCTCTATGCCTACACTGCCTTTTTCTTCCTCCTCGTTTCAGGGATCTTAACCTCCATAACCCTGCAGGATACATTTGCCAGCAGCCACATTGCAGAGCTCCTGCCTTTCTACACCCTCACACATCTAAGTAAGCACTCCTTACATGGTATTAACTGCTTCCAGGATGTCCCATCATTAGAAAGGGAGCTGCTCCAGGGAAGGAGGACTCTTACTCCTCTCGCCTACCTTCACCTACTGAGCACAGAGTCTGGGACAAATTAAAAAGTTCAAAAAATTTTGACAAATTATTTAAAATGTATTACAATTGGAAGATAAGTCTTATTCCAGAAACAAATTAGAATTTAATTACTGTGGTACCAGAGAAGTGACACTGAATGGTTTGAGATCAACTGGAGAATGAGCTATTTTTAAAACACTTTAGAAGTATGCAGTGATTTGTGAAGAGCCCAACGATACAGCAATAATCAAACACTGAAAGAGCCACAACTTGGTTAAGACAATTCTTTACCTTAAAGGGAGGCCAATAACCAAATCCCAGTCATTGTGAATAGTTTTATGTAATGGTAGCATTCTTTAATATCACAGAATACCAACAATTTTAATATACTGTTTTTGTTGTATTTTAAAATTAATTCAGATGAGCCCTCCTTCCTGATATTAATACAGAATGGTTTTCCCCACGCTGTCCTCCTGCCTCCTCAGTAGCCAATATTCAGAAATATTCATGTACTGATAGAAAATGTAATTTTGCTCATTTCAGATCTTTTACTCCAAACCTACTTATTCCTTACAGAAAGTTTCAGGCATTATATTTTTGAAAAGTGTCACTGTTAGGAGGAACATATTATCCTGCATGCTTAGAAATATTTTGATTATATCTGACACTCTGATATGTTCCTTGAGGTGTTTAGTTGACATGTAATTTTTTTTCTGGAAACTCAAAAACAAATACAGTGTGAATCATGAAAATTTAATTCAATACCTGTGTTCCAAATGCAAGGTTACCTTTTACAGTCACTACTATGAAGGTGTAATATGGCATATAAAACACCATAATAAAATCAATCTTGATCAAAAAGTATATTTGTGGGACTAAGAGAATAGGAAGGAAATGAACTAAATTATAAACTAGTTGGTAAAGCTTGGGGTGATATTTGCTCTCAGTTTTCTTAATTCATATATTTTTCCTTTGGTAAAAGCATATTGGTTTGTCTATGAAAATATTAGTATTTGAAACATTTAAATGGTTTAACTAGGCATGGTCTTACAGTCCTATGAGAGCTTATATAGTTAATCAGCAACTTACAGTCTCCTGGCTGATCCAGACAAACACGAATCACTTCCTCATAAGCCAGGGCCTCCTACCAAATATTCAAACTTTTCATTATCAAGTACATAGTACTCACTAGAGTACTAATGAGAAAACAGGGCAGAATTAAGCCTCTGAGCAAATCAAGATATACTGAATGCCAGTAAGTTACTTTTTTCCTCACATTGCTTGAAAATTTAAGACAATTGTACTTCATAATAAATTCTCAACCACTGCTGGCTCACAGGATAAATATACTATACTGAAAACCATAAGGATACAAACTGTAAAGGATATATATATATATATATATATATATATATATATATATATATATATAATATGTGTGTGTGTGTGTGTGTGTGTGTATGCATGCACACACACACACATATATATGTTAACATACACACAGGCACACAGGCATACATATACCAAACAGCTGAAAACACTACTGATAGTTTAATGTTCATTGGTATTATTTTAATTGGTAACTACTACAATAGACAGGGAATATAGTATTTTTTATTCTTTTGATTCTTTTGCATTAATGACAGATGACAGACTTTCAAAACCTCTACAAAAAAGAGACAGGGTTACTTAGTAAACTTAAGTATCAATGTAACACTAAAGAAATAATCATACATAGAAGTCTAATGAATCACAACCCAAGCTTACCATCAAACGTCAAGTACCATTGAACTGTCCTCAACCATTATGCCTATTGCCTCATTTTAACTCATTAAAATATAAAACCAGTTTTTTTGTGTGTTTACTTTTTTACAAGTTTTAGATATTAAAAATGACTGACTTTTCATTAATTTAAAATTTTCTAACTTCTTATGCATTAATGAAAGCTACTCTATTGATGTCTCATGTTATTAGAACAGTAGGCAGCATGCATGGTTTGAATAGAATTCTTAATCAAGGCCTTAGTATAAAATTGTAGTAAGCAAATTATTGACATATTCAAAAAGATTGTCTGTATCAATATTATTATATTAAATAAAAACTTTAAACTTTGATTTTCACTTTAATTATAGTTTCTGAGTTTGAGTTAAACCTAATGAACTGACCATGAATCTATTTCCTCTCTCCCCTTGCTTTCACAGATATCTTTTTAGATTTAACGGATAAAAAGATTCTACAAGATACAGGTTAAAGAGAAGATGATTTTTAAATTTAGGAAGAAGAAGTTTAGATAAAGCAGTGGTAACAGACCTGACAGAACAAAGAAAGCACAACCCTAGTGTCAACAAAGTGTGACTGGGACAGGAACTAGAGAGCCAGTTTATCTTAGAGAACCCAAGGCAGGCTCAGAATTCAGAGACATCCAATTTTTTGGAGTGAGACCCATCAGGTAACAAAAGTTCTGCTCATTCCTGGTGCTTCCAATTAGATCAAGAGACAGTCAGAGACCCCCACACATCTGAGAGATGTGCCCCCAAATGAGAGAGATCAAAACAACAAGAAGGAAATTAAAGGTAGTGATAACATTCAGGACCAAATAAAAACTTAAAAAAAATCATTCTTAACCTCAGACAGGCATATTCTACTGGTGAGAAAGTCAAATGTAATTGTGAAAGAATGCCAGAATGTAAGAGAACTCAATAAATTAATAATAAAATAGTCAAAACAAAGTGTTGAATGCAAGGGCACACTAAGTCAAGGAAATCTCCAGGAAGTAGATCAAAAAGACAAAATGGAAAATAGGAGAAAGGAAATTTGAGATATTTGTGAAGGAATAGGGGTCCGAGAGTTTCAACAACTGAACCATAGGGATACTTCAAACAAAAAGGAACAGAAAAAATCAAAGAAACAAAAACATACACTGAAAGGAGAGGAAATCTGCAGACATAATAGCCCCAATAAAATGAAAAAGTCCATACCAAAGAATAACACACAATTTTAGAATCGCAAAGATAGAGAAGGTTACTAAAGCTTCCAGAGAAGGAAGGGAGGGAGTGGGGTGACTGAATGGGTAATGTACAATGTATTATACAATGTGAATAGATTTAAGAAAATACTATCCATGAGAAAACAGGAAAAATGTCTTCATAATGACAAAAACTAGTACCAGCCTAGAATTCTATACTTAATCATATAGAAGGCATTTCAGATGGCTAGAGCTCTGAAAACCTGCCCCTTTCATAGGGAAATGTGCAACAGAAAAACAGAGAGTATAACAAGACACAGGGTAAACTAGGGCCTGGACATAGGGATCCAACCAAAAAAAAAAATAGAAAAACAGTTCAGTGAGATCCCAGATGATTCAAAGATATCTGCCAGGAAATCCAGTACAGTGCAGGCCTAGGGAAAACTACTCTATACTAGAGTAAATTAATGAAAGTTTGAGAAACGTTGTTTCAGAAAAAAAATGGAGCAGATGTATTTAGTAGATGAAATACATATTTAATAGGCATGTGACTAATGTTAAAACACTGGCACAGGGAGAGTAGCTGTGAGAAAGCAGACAAGTGAATTAAGTCTGGAAATTAATTTCACACACACAAATGAAGATTCGCCAGGTATTTGGTTAGTGCAGCTCAAATGTACTATCTCTGTCTGATAGTCAACTTTGTTGTATTACTAGATTGTTAAGTTCGAAAATATTTTTATGGAAGCAGGAAAACCAGTTGGCCAGAAAGGGGGAGAGCGGATTATCCTGCAGAAGTGCAAAAGTGCTCAGGTTTCAGAAATATTTAAAAAAAAGAATAGAGTGTAGACAAGCATGAGGCCCAACCAGAGAATTACCTCAGCCCTGAACACTGTTTGCATAGTCATTGTAATGTAAACTCTGATTTTGATTTAATAAAATCCATGATTCATATAGAGGCAACAGGGGGAGGGAAATGAGTCCACAGTGAGTGAGGAAGCTAAGCTTTCACTTTTTATGACAGGAAGACAACAGATAGTGCTAAAAATAACTAATTAGTATACTTTTGTGTCTTTTGTTAAAAATAAGATTAAAAAACTCAGACAAATCTTTATACCACAATCAAGTTATTGAAACTTAACTTCAGTGTCAGAATTAAAAAATGGGCATTACTAGGCCCAAGACTTTCCTAAATACATAGATTTGTTATTTAGGAAGAAAATAAAAGATTCAGAGAATCTACAGAAACCTGTATATGCTAACAGGATTGAGTTCATTACATTTTTTAGGAATCATGGCAGACATAATTTTCATTTAATTTATTACTTTCTTAATTAACTTTTCAACTATTTACATACCTTATTTTTTCATATTTTCATACACTAAAAATAAAAATAAATAACTGATCAATTTTTATACCAATGCCACAGAAAATTAAAGTATTGTAGTTGCTAATTGTCTGATGGATTACCAACATAGAAAATGAGAGAGGGAGTTCCCTGGTGGTGTAATCACTAAGGCTTCAGTGTTGTTAATGCTGGAGCCTGGGTTTGATTCCCAACCGGGGATCTACCCACATAAAACAATAAAAATAAATAAAAATAAATGAGAGAAAATATCATTTCACTTCTTTTAAAATAATTTTCAACACTATTGGTCATTCAAATGGCCTGCAAGAGAATCCCATAAAGTAAAATGTAAAAATAAACTTTTTAAAAATTTTTTTGACATGAGAAATATTCTTGAATGGCCACAAATGAAAGAGTCTCCCTGTACAAAAGGAAAGTGCACCACAAATTAGGCCAGGTAAGATGCTTAGCTAATAAAGACATTTACCTGTTGCATATCTGACCCACTACCCAGTGGTTGTTTCCAATTCTCCATTTACGCCTGGCTTCCCTGAATTACTGAGATCTCAGAGCTGACAGAACTGAGACCCCTGAGGTGCACCAGCTGCCCTGGCAGCATCCTGGACCCCTTACTGGGAATCAGCTAAAACACCTTACTAAAAGAAAAATGCGTCTTTACTTAATTGAAACATAATCTTTCTTGAATTTAAATTTTGAAATGAGTGTGCTAACCTAATTGAACATATTTACATGCACAGAAAATTATTTTGCTGTTACAAAGGTCACAGACAATAATAAAAACTCCACTTTGTTTCCCACAGGGCCTCTTTGAATGTGGGATGGGCATTCTTACAACTGAAGACAGAAGGACAGGAGATAGCTTTTCTTTTACTGTCGCCACTCTCTACAGATGAGCATCCCATGGCTCTGGAAGAAACTGAGAAATCCAGCACACTTAACACAAAACAACAGGTTAGAAACTCCCATTTTTATTGTACTTTATTACCTCAAATATTATGGATCCCTCACACTTCTGGTATTCCTGCTGAATAATCAACTGAAATTCTTGGTCATGTGTTCCTTTGTAAGCAAATAAACATAATTTTATATGACATTGAGGAAAATAAGTAGGTAGTCTGGAGGGTTAAAATACTCCAGTTCTGATTCTTATCTTAAAACAAGCAAAACACTAGAAATTGACACTAGTTTCACACTCTGAGCCTATCTTGGGAAACCCCATAGGGCATAATGGCTCTGAAGTCCCCTAGCACAGGATTCATTACCTTAGAATGTCGCATGAATCTGAATGTGAAATAGGTCATTTGGTTGAGCACTACAGAACTTGGGGCCAAAACCACACATTCAACACTGACAGAGAAGCCACTTTTTTTTATTATTTGTTTAAATGAAATTTTAACTGTGACCTAAGTCCTAAATCCTATCATTCATTTTTTTCAAACATGTGCTTTCTAGAACAAGTAGAGAAGAACACAGTACTTTAAAGACATAGTTTAATCATGTGACCGCTTAAGTCCAAGAAGAAGTGGCAAAAGGTGCAAACAGAGAGTCTTTTGGCTTTTCTGGGCTAAATTTGGAAAAGAAGAATTGTCATGGGTCACGTACAAGATACAACTAAAGATAGCTGATGAGTGGGAAAAAAAATAGAGGTCCATGCATAATTTTGTAACGTTTTAAGAAAGTTTACAAATACAGCTTGATAATGGGGTTGTGCACGATTTCACTTTAAGGGATGCCCAGCCATAAGGGATGGGTAAGTGAGTGATGTTCCAACCATTTCATGGTACACTAAGCATTTATTGAAAGACCTGCTGTATAGCAACATGCAGATGCTTGGAAATACATCCTGGAGAACACTATAGCTCTCAAGCACAGTTTGAGGTCCTTGATGTCATTACTTCTTTAAATAACAAAAAGTTATAAAGCAGCACATAAAGAGTGACCACAGTTTTTGGAAAGTAAAATTATTTTATATGCATACAAAAGATACAGGAAGAGTCAATAGCAAAATATTAATAAAAGTTCTGGATATTCTGGGAAAAATAATTACTTTTCTGTATTTTCTAATTTTTTTTACATTAAATGCTTGTGAATATTGCCACCAGAAAAAATAGAGGGCAGAAAGAGGTTGTAAAAGATCTACCGGAAAAATAAAAGATAGTAGTGCCAATTCCTTTCCTCCTGACACTTTAAGGGGAGGGGGAGAAGGAGTAACTTGAGTGAGTACCTCTAGAGCACACAAGGTCAGAACATAAAAGGCTGTTTGAAAAGTTGATTAATAAGAATAAATTTGGATAACAGGATATTACTGTGTTTTTTGTTACTGTAACTACCATCAGTTATATTAGGTATACTGTTAGATAAAGGTAGCATAGTAGAAAAATTCTTTTAAATCTATCTGAAATCCATACTAGGTTCTTAGGATGCTCTTTTGGAATGAAATGGCTTGAAGAAATCATGTTCTATTTTAGAAGAACAAGGCAGAACATCATTCATGTATGATTTTGTGTAAGTAACCACACACTTCAGTTCTTTATTATAGAAAAGCCAAATTGTTTTACAAGTAAGTAGGCCTTAGTTTCCAGAAAAACTAATGTGAATTTGTCAAAATTAAGACATTAAAAGCAAATCTTTAGTGTGCTTGTAATTTATAGTTGCTGTTGTGACCATGTCTCCATGGAAACTTAGTAATAGGCAAAGGCTAAAATTGAGGTTTCCCATATCATTTTTTTTTTGCTTTTTGGTATGTGGGTAACACCCTGACTGGGAATCGAGCCCAGGCTGCAGCGCTGACAGTGCAAACGCTGAAGCCTTAAGTCACTACACCATCAGGGAATTCCCCCATATCACTTTATTGAATGTCAAAATAACTAAAGACAAATTGAAATGGAATTTTA
>PVJL010016176.1:0-21813 GCA_004026885.1 Lyroderma lyra
AAGTGAGTGGAGTGAAGGCATTTTGACTACAGAACAGTGCTGTGGGCTGCAGTTGGTGATTTCCAAATAAGCTCCTTTGTCTTCTTTGCTTTTTTAGGTACTTGGATTTTTGTTGATTTGGGAAGGGAATAAACTGTACCTGCACTGGAATCATAAGGTAGGACATCTGAATCTTCCTAGGAGACCTTAGACCAGGACCGAATGTTCCTCTTTGGCACTCAGTGTTAAGTACAGAGTCACACTTTCTTTCATGGTTCCTGTTAGAAAGAAGAGATCCACTTATACCGTTTTAACTGAAATTATCCCATTTCTAACAGATGTAATTGATTTACCGAAGGAGGTTAACCCAAATTTTATTTTTTCTCACCACTCCTTATTAAACTTACTCTGTGACTTTCTTTTTTCCATCTCAATAAAGTCATAGGTAAGCTCTATTAATTCCTAAATACTTTATAGTTTCAAGAATATTTTCAATTCAGTCATTTAAAATTTCAGTTCATTGTAAAAACCCAAACTCCCAACTCTGTAAGACTTTCCCTCTCCCCTATTTGGGCCTGACCCTTGCTTGGAAGCCTGCACTGGTGGAGAGAGCATCATGGTCTTTTTACCTCTCTTTGACCCACATAAGGCCCAGGGGAAGAGGAGACAGGATAAAAGAACACAGTCCCACAAGGAAGGGAAAGCAGGTCGTTGATTCCATCAGGACCAGGGAAATGCACAGCTTTTTCTATGTGTATTTTCCGAGACCCTTCTGCTGAAAACCTTAACTGCAACTCGCTTGGTGCAGTCAATGCTTGTCTTTGTATACTCCCTGAAATTTCCATTAGTTTGGATCTTTTTAAAATGAGACTAGCATGGCTTCTTTCAAAGTATCTGTATCTGCTCCCCGGAAAGTAGGCTTCCTTTCCTTACCATCTGTGAACAAGCAGCTCACTTCTAACATAACTTCCCTCAAATTTTTCTGCCATGAGCTTGATCAGTTCCTGCCTCTTGCTTATTTGTAGATGTTTCAGGCATGAGTTTGATACCTTACCTTGTGTTTCCTCAAATCCAAAAACATGTCAAACACTCTGAGTATTCCCCTTAAGTTTCCTCTTTTTCAAATGAAACATATGAACTGGAAATATAAAATTAAGAATTATTAGAATGAATGGAAAGTGAAATCATAAGATCTTATATAAGGAAAGAATGTAGATTTAGAAGTGAACAAATAGGCCTAATTGAGATCATCTGTTTTTGAGTTGATACCACCACCAGTTAATCACTACAAAGAATCCCAATGAAATAAACCATTCTGATAACCGTTCCAGGCTTGTCCCTATTATACAAACCATGCTTATCTTGCCTTTGCTGCTACTTGGCCTCTGCCACAGCAAGATCTCACTGTCTTTGAAACTATGAAGATGATTTTAACAGCAGCATCTCTCATGTTTATTCAGGAATAAAAGAGAACCACTATAGCACTTTTTACAGATGTTGACACTTTCCTCATCAGTGTATTTTTCAATGACTCAGACATCCCATAGAACATGATAGGGAGGGGGTTAGCTTATCATACGTAATAGAATTCCAGCAAACATTTCTCAATAAATGTTTGGATATGTTCTTCTATGTAATACCAAGAAATTGCTGGCATCTCAATTTCATTAAGCGTAGGCTACTATTGAGCCAAATTTTCAAATAACCAAAGAAACACCTAAAACCACTTCAAGATTCATAATATCTGGATTCTGGTATACTGAATTCAGGAGCTCTAGTAGGTGCACACATGTCAATAAATTTAGCCTGATCTAAAATTATGTTCTTTTCTACTTGTGTGGTACTCTTAGGATTCATTCCCACACATAGGCTACATGGTTTTTGTCAATACAAATTAACAAAGCCTTCATTTCTTGAGTCTTTCTGGAATCTAACTCCAGTCACACATCTACAGGAAATGAGAAATGATGGAGGTGGCATATGAGAAGAATTGGGGTTCCTTGGAAGGCCACTGCCTTCGGTAAGCCTTCAAACCATGAGTACTAGGTTTATAAAACTTTGGGGGAGAGTTTGCTTCTGTTGGCAAGGGAGATTCTGTAAGATTTGGAGTTTTAGTGTACTCAGAATAAACCTGGAAGGAAAGGGTTAGCACCAGGCCTGTAACCCATTCCCCTTCTACCTAGGGATGCTCAGAGAGGAATGAATGACCTCAATCTAAACTCCTTACAAATATGCTAATAACCCAACCTTGTGGAAAGCACTCTAAAGATACTTATTTGCCAAAGATGTTGAGTCCTTATCTATGAAAATTTCTAACAAGATATAACTTGGTATATCTGGGTTGCTTATTATAAATAAGCCTGGAATTTATAGATTTGTAGGGTGGGAGACATAGCTGACTGGAGTTATATAATTAATGGGATATAACATAAGGATGTTCCATAACGACAAAGGCTCCTTCTTTGAAGGAACATTTCCACATACTTTGCTCAGAACATACCTCACATTTTAGATCCAAGATCAGACAGAATGTATCTTAGTACAGGAGGGGAAAGAACTTTTTAGGAGGAGTTTCATTTGATAGGATCAGAATTCTCCAAGGAAAAATGTTTTATATGTACCTTGTAATTGCCTGCACTTTTAAAACCATTAGTTAAGGTTGAGTAAGATCACAGAATCACATGAGATTCATTTGAGTCTGATTTGATAACTAAACTTTTGTGTTGTGATAACATTTAGTTTGCTAACAGGTTATTTAAGATTTTTTCAAGTATGTACATGTGAGAGATTGGCCTATACAGTCATATGCCACTTAACAACAGAGGTATTCTGAGAAATGTGTCCTTAGGTTATTTTGTCACTCTGTGAACACCATGGAATGTACTTACTCAACCCTTAATGGTATAGCTTTCTACACACCTAGGCTATGTGGTATAGCATATTGCTGCTAGGCTACAAACTGGTTCAGCATATTACTGTACAGAACACTGTAGACAATTGTAACACAGTAGTTGGTTTTTGTGTATCTAAATATAGAAAAGGTCATATACTTTTATACAACTGGCAGTGCAGTAGGTTTGTTTACACTAGCATTACTGCAAACCCTGACTAACACATTGTCCTATGACATTATGATGGCTACGATGTCACTAGGTGATAGAAAATTTTCAACTTGATTATAATTTTATGAGACCACTGTCATATATGCAGTGTATGGTTGACTGAAATGTTGTTATTGTGGAACATGACTGTACTTTTTCTTTCTTGTAATCTTTGTTGGGTTTGGGTATTAATGTTTTATTGCCTTTATTAAAAAAGTTAGTGTTACCTCCTTCTTTTTATTCTTTGGAAGAGTTTGTTAAAGATTGGAAATATTTCTTCTTTAAATGTTTGGTAAAGTTAAGCATTCATTCCAGCAAGGCTTCAAGTTATTTTGTGAGATGGTTTAATTATGGATTGAATTACTTTAATAGATACAGAAATTATGGAAAGGAGGGAATTAAGCACTCTCTAGAAGGCAGCACAGATGTAGAAAAACTATATATGTAGTTCAAGGGGAAGAAGTCAAAGTTATGTCTGCTTGGTCTCAATGTTCTTTCTCTATGAGGTATATAGTGTTCTGGCAGGCGGATCTTTTCATCTCCTCCACAACTATTTATTGAAAGCTTACTATGTGTCAGACATTCTGCAAGGCAGTGAGGATATAATCATAAATACTGTCATTGATCTCATGAAGTTTATAGTCTGTTGGCAAAAATATAACATTGAAAAAGCAATTATAAAATATATACTTGTGATTGTATTGAGCTGCATAACAAAATAGTGAATATCTGTAATGGCCATTGTTGAGACTGAGTAATAGATGCCAAGCAATGTTGAGGGCCCAGCTGAGGCTGGACATGATTAGTAAAGCCATCAGACCATGCAGCTGAGTAATATTTTTCCAATCATGCTATATAACCAAACACTTGGGAGCAAAGAAGGTAAATGGATTCCTCTAATATCTAATGTCGGAAGGCCACGTTAAAAAGATGAGGAAATGAGGTCCCTAACATTGTGAGGACACACATACAATTTCTAAGGACAGTTCCAATCCAAGCCTAGGGCCTGGAAGTGAGGAGATTATTTTCTGTTTCCCCAGATCCTGACTGTGCTAGCAATTGCGATATGTACATTTTTTATGTCGATTTTAAGCATCTACTGGAGAGACAGGTGGCTGACAGTTGGGCTCTCATTGAAGGTAAGTATCATCTTGAAGGTCTAGCAATGTTTGTCCAGATATGGGCAGCCTGACTTTTGACTTTCTCCTAGGTCTTTGCTCCCTACATGCACCTGAGCAGCATAACTGTGATGGTGATCCTTTCCTGGCCTGTGGCCTTCTACTTGATCCACTTGGAACAAGAAGGTATGTCCTGTGGGTGGAACCTTGCCTGATTCTTTCAGCTCTGGCTTTTGCTTGCATGCTCTACTCAGCAAAACTTGGTAGGTAGCCACTACTATACCTTTTTGAAATTCATTTAGCTTGTTTCTCAGGCATGCTCCTTGTGGTCAAACTCAGAACACTATGTGGCCTGTCAGAGCATTTCCCTGACCAAACAGGCCTTCTAAAGAGGGATTCTCTTTTCAGGAAAATAAGAATTATCTCCATGTTGTTACACATTAACTGTCTGGAAATGGATTGAGGTGAGGGGAGAGTAGAGACCATTTAAATTTTATTTGACCAGAGTGATGGTACTAGTCACACTTCTTTTAGTTTGTTTTGAAACATTATTAGTTTCAACGAATTAACTTATACTAGGTCCAGATATCTCTGCCTACATCATAATAACTCAATGCAGGCCCCTGTGAGTCTCTGTCACACCTGGGACTTAGATCAGAAGCAGAAATGTCTACCTCTGCCACTGGTTTCTTCCCCATTCTTTCTCCTAATATCATGGAAACAAAAGAGAATCAGAGCTGTACAGTAAATTGTTTTGAGAATAGAGTTCTCTCTCATCACTCTTACTGAGAAACCACTAGGATCTTCTTTCTACACCTTTTTCACTGTTCTTTTAAAAACAAGAAATGTTGGCTTCCTGCCTTGTGTGAAGATGGAGACGATGACTGAATTGGTAGTGTTGCTACTGTGTGTTTGTACCCACTGTGTACGTAGAGGGTGAATTGTAGGAAATATCTCAGGGCAAGAGCTTAAAGGGGAATGTAATTAACTCTTTTCTTTTTCATTTCTGAAATTTTAGCAAGAACGAGAAGATGTAAGATGACATGGTACGAGAGAAAAAGAATGAAGAGATGTAATATGCTCACAAAGTTGAGAGGTTAGAACTGGAGATCTAGATTTGAAAGTGACTGAAATATAGGTGGCAACTTAAAAATGTCAAATGGGTAAAATCTTCAGAGGTCTAAAACAGTAAGTGTGGGGGAATGGCCAGTGATAGCAGGTATTGTGGATTGTGGATGGGCTCTGTCTGTGTGTGTCTTTGTGTGTGTGTGTGTGTGTGTGTGTGTGTGTGTGTGTGAAAGAGAGAGAGAGAGAGAGAAGCAAATACCTAATATTTACTGAGTACCAATTATGAATCAACACTGTCATATCAATGCTATGTAGAAGTAGGAGTTAGCAGCGTGATAGCTCTATTTTCAGAATGAACAAAAATGAAAACTCAGAGAGGTTTAGCAACCTGTTTCTAGTCACACAAATAAATAGTGGTAGTGTCTGGCTTTGAACTCAGATTTTTGTGCACAAGTGTCCTTTCCACTATACTGTACTACCTTTTGTATAGAGACATTTTAGGCTGGGTTTTATAGACTTTCTCAGAACCAGCCAATCTACTTCTCCTCACAAGAAGGTACTCCTTAACATGACTCTCCTTCCTTTCCTTCTCACTTCCTGCATAATTCATTCCCTTGTAAATATGCGGTCCCAATAATATTGCCATAA
Organism: Lyroderma lyra; assembly: GCA_004026885.1. NCBI lineage: Eukaryota > Metazoa > Chordata > Mammalia > Chiroptera > Megadermatidae > Lyroderma > Lyroderma lyra. The sequence goes on from PVJL010016176.1 coordinate 5,915, forward strand.
TAACAATGCTTACATTTGGATAGTATTGTGCTTTCAAACCACGGAAATTAAGTGGGGATGTGACAGAAATAGAGAGTAAATCAGGCGACCACGGATTAATGAAATCTGTGCACTGGGTATTTACTGACTGCTACTTTAGGAGAGCTCATTGCTTGGGATGGGTCTCTTTTCCTTTTTGTCTCACTCCCCTTCCTTCCAACTTTTTCAGCTATACAAGTGGCTATTGGATTGCCCTTTTTCCTTATCCTTCTATGTTTGTATGTGCTGCCATTGGGGTTTCATTCTCCCTGCATTCAGGAAAAGGATAAATTGGGACCCAAGCCAAACATCTTTGGACATAGAGGTGCACCCATGGTAGGTCTTAGCATGATGGTCATAGGTGAGTATGGGAGTGAGGACAGGGGTGTGTAGGTAAGATAAGGGGACCTCAGAACCATAAAACACTGGGAGATGACAAGAATAAAGAGTTAATTGTAGAGGTTGGACTTGAACTCGGGTCACTTATCTCTCAGCCCATTTCTTTTTACTGTGCGCTATGACATTGCCTCACATGAGTGGTCCCAGACTCGGATTCGGTAGAGGAGAATATAGGTAAGCTTTTTAAAAGAAGAGCCAAGGGAGCAAAAATCTGCCTTTAAAACAACTTTCATTGCTGGGCTCCCCAAATAACATAAAAGGGATATTGGGAAAGGAAACTTCCCTTTTGAGGTGCAAGGCCTGATGTCTTTTTCCCACAGCTGGGGCCTGAGAATACCATGATGTCCTTTGAGAAGGCTGTTGAAAACGAGGCCTTTGGGTTGGAGTCTGATGTATACTTGAGGTAGGAAAGCAGGGACCAGGTGGGGAGAAGATAAAGCCATTGTGATAGAAAATGACCAGCCTGGCCCAAGTTGTCAAGAGGACAAGCCCTTGGGAGTTTCTCCTATGTTTATATGCTACATATGCACATAGTATGTGTGTGTGCACATGTGCGCACACACACACACACACACACACACACGCACGAACTACTTCCCTGCAAATCACACATCTGTACCCCTATGTTCCTAATCATGAGCTCATAAATCATACACTATATAGTCTCCACTGGAAACCATGCTTAAAACTTAACCCCATGCACTATCTAGCAATCTGTTCACCTAATATTCCTGGACTCCTACTATATTCCGGGCCTTCTTCTGAATGCTGTAAGATACACTCCTACCTAAGAGATGTTCCCAGCTAGTGAAGGAGACATGGCATGTTTACAAATGCCCATGGTGTACGACCAGCTGTGGGGAGTGCCTTCCAGAGAAGATTAAGCCAAATGCAGTGGAGCCTCAGTGGAGGAATAGCCACCTCCTACTGTGTGCAAAAGATCCATACACCTAGAATTGTGTTGGGGTTGAGGAAAAATATTATTTTATAAAGCAGGTATGGGGAAAGAGGGTATTCCAGGCAGAGGAAATGACTTATTCAAAGGAATCTAAATAAACATCAATAAGATTGTAGATCAGTGAGCTAACCTGTATGGATGTCATATTGATATGCTTTGGGGACAGGAGAGGGCTCTGTGAGGAGGACATATGACTGGCTGTAATGCTCACTGGGACTGGATCACGGAAATCCCTAAATGTGTAATAGGCAGCCATCTTGGGTTTTAACATATTACCTTACTGTTAGAAAAGATGTGTTTTACAAAGACTCTGGCAGTCTGTGAGGGAGACTTCTCAGGGAGATGGATAGTAGGTTGTAGCAATGTCCGAGGGAAAACAAAGGAATGCTGGATCAGCAGGGGTGAGGACAAAAGACATGCTTTGCTGTGGAATCTATGTACCCGTGCAGCTGGAAGTAGAAAGGCTTCATTTCAGGCATTGGTATATTAGTGAATGTGGTGTGTACGAACTCCCTTCACAGCCATTCTGTGAAGCAAATAGGAAAGAAATGAACATTGTAATTCACAGCTGAAGAAATGTGTTTTAGACGTGGATTCAATGAAGGAAAATCTGTTGCCAAACATATACATGATAAAGGCTAGCATATACATGATAAAGCCAGAATTAGTACTGGATTTCCTGATCCCAAATGGGGGTCCTTGATACTACTCAACATTATTTGAATCAGAGTTGGAAGGGGATATTCTATCAGAGCTCCTAGGTGTATTGGTAGAAGTGCATGATGGTGATGGTGTAATGTAGTTAAGGTGCTAAGTCACTGAGCTCCTGGCACATGGCCTTTCTCTCTTCTCTTATTTCTGTGATTTATTATGATGTAGATGATCCTTCCAACACCTCAGTTTCTCTACTTGATGACATCTTTATTTCCACAGATCATCTCCACATACTTCACCATCTACATTAATGGTTATGCCCTAAGCTTCACCATCACAAAAAAATGGCATGTAAGTCAGGACACAAATACTACACCAGTAACTTAAACAGGAAAAACATAACATGAAGAATTACTAAGTGGTTAATTATTTAAATAGGTAAAGAGGACCTGAGCAGTATAAAATTAGCAAGTGTAGTTATTGAAACTTTTGTTCCATATGACATGTAGTAACCATATCTCATTCTATTCTTTCCAAGAATTAAAAAACAAATAAACAAATAAATAAACTGGGAAAAATTCACAAAGCAATGGACATAAGACTCTGAAAAGTGGGGAAAAGAAGGTGGATTGGCTAGGGATCATAAGACTCCAGGAACTGGAGAGACCTGAAACCCAGAAACATTTATAGGTGTAGACAAAACATACAAACAAATATAAACAACAATCACACCAAAAAAACCCTTCCCCACAAAAGTCTACTCTTTTTAGTCAAAAGACCGGGAGAAGGGTAGCCCAACGTGTAAACATGTTAACTATACCAGCCCTACTCAGGTGAACACCACAGAAAACCACTTCTTAGCTTCTCAGTGCCTAAGGCTCTGGCCCTAGAGGTAATGGGCAGATAGATTCCTGTCTCCATTCCTGCCCTGAAATAAGAGAAGTCCCCATCTCCTTGCTCCTGTAACTAGAGGGTGAGGTGAGATTTATTGAGAGTAGTTATCTAGAGAAAGTGATTTTTTTAATTTAGTAAAATGTACTTAACATAAAACTTACCATTTTATTCATATTTGGGTGTATAGTTCAGTGGTATTATGTTTATTCACCTTATTTTGTTACCATTATTACCACCATTTATCTCTAGAACTTCTTCATCTGCTGAAATTTAAACACTACTCATTAAATGAGAATTCCTTGCCTTGATTTCCCCTCCCTTTAGGCCCTTGCAACCACAATTCTATTTTCTTTCTCTATAATTTTATTTTTTTTTAAAGTGGTGAAACAAAGAGATAGTTTATTGAAGAGAAAGTACACTCCAAAGAGGTAGAAGTGGACTTGAGCAAAGAAAGTGTTCTTTTGTGTCTGGCTCATTTTAGTTAGCATAGTATCAAGTTTTATCTATATTATAGCATATGTCAGAATTTTCTTCTTTTCTCTTTTCTTACTGTGTTAAAAAACACATAAAATTTATTATCTTCATCTTTTTTTGTGTACAGTTCAGAAGTGTTAACTGTATTCACATTATTGTGAAACAGATCTCTAGAAGTATTTTATCTGGGAAATTCTGAAACTCTATAACCATTAAACAACAACTTCCCCTTCCCCCACCTGCTTAGTCCCTGGTAACCACCATTTTACTTTTAGACACCTCATATAAGAGGAATTATCCCGTATTTGTCTTTTTGTGACTGTCTTATTTCACTTAGCATAATGTCCTCAGGTTTTATCCGTGTTGTAGCATGTAACAGGATTTCCATCCTTTTTCAGGCCTGATACTATTGTATTGTATATGTATACCACATTTTGCTTATCCATTCATCCACCAATGGACATTTTGATTGCTTCTACTTCTTGACTATTTTGAATAGTGTTATTAACTTGAGTGTACAAATATCTTTTCAACATCCTGCTTTCAATACTCTTGTGTATATACCAGGAAATATAATTGCTGGATCATATGGTAATTCTAGGTTTAAGTTTAAGAAGAACTGCCATGCTAGAGAAAGGGATTTTAAAAATCTGTACATAAATTCCTTGGCAGACCTTTGTATAACTCATGAATGAGACCAGACAGAAGCAACACAGTAGAAGATTTGATAACTGAACATTAGTCTGGAATACCATCTAGATTTTAGATTGCTCTCTGGGTACCACATAACAGCCAGAAAATCACTGTGAAGACTTTTGAAAACCAAATTGGCATTTGAACCACAGCCCAGAAATGTGGGCCAGGACATGTGTTCTGAACCTAAACATGGTGACTCAGCTAAAATGGATTTAAATAAGAACCAGAATCTCATAATGCTCAAATTTGCTAGGATATGATCCAAAATTTTCATCATCCCAAAACCTACAAAAATCTCAATTTGAATGAGAAAACACTAAGAGAAACAGATGTAGGAATTAACTAAGAATTTTTAAGTAGCTAGCATAGAATGTCTCCAACGCACTATTATGAACACTCACTAAACAGATGAAAAAATAGAAAGTATTAACAAAAAAAAATGGCAAGAAGAAGGAAGAGCCAAATGGAAATGTAAGCTTTTTCAACAAAAGAAATTATTTAAAAAGTCAACTTGTATACATATATCAAATCATTATGTTGTATACCTAAAACTAATATAATGTTATACATCAATTATATCTCAATAAAATGGGTGAAAAATTCAATTTGGAACATCAGAATTAAAGTAAAAACAATAGAGTAATGTATAAATGAATAAAATAGAAAATTCTCCTCTTCCAGATTTTAAATATTATGTTTGATAGTTAACAGTAAAAATATAACATTGTCTAATGTGGGTCTCAGTATATTTTTATATATTTAAGGCAACTATTCAATAAATAAATAAAGGGAGTATAGTAAAGGGATCTAAAAAGTGTTTTATGTCTCTCTAGTCTACCTGAAGTTACAAAATTTTGACACTAGTAGAATGTGATGTTAGGTACCTTGTACACTTGTATATATAGTCATAAATCATTTGATGATATGGATACATTTTGAGAACTGTATCATTAGGTGATTTTGTCATTGTGCAAATATCACAGAGTACTTACACAGACCTAGATGGTATAGCCTACTACACACTAGGTTATATGATATAGCCTATTTATTGTTCCTAGGCTACAAACCTCTATAGCATTACTGTACTGAATACTGTAGGCAGTTGTAACACAATGGTAAGTATTTGTGTATCTAAACCTATCTAAAAATGGAAAAGGTACAGTAAAATATGATATAAAATATAAAATGTGTGTGTTTACCTGAGTATACACATGCACATTGGAGGGACAGGAAGGACTGTGGAAGGAGGCATTGTCAGAGAGAGAGTAAATGTCAGGAGGAAGGAGGGAAGAAGGGAGAGAGGGAAGGCAGAGAAGGGGTGAGAAAGGAATAACACAGATCAGAAGAGATCCAGAGAAAGCTAGAGCTCCAGACAAGAAATGATAAAAGGGAGTAGGGAGGAGAGAGGGAGAAGAGTGGGGGAGAGAGGGAGGGAGGGAACAAGGTTGGGAGGAAAGAGAGATAAGTAGAAACTCAGTGAAGGGAAGTGAGTGTGCACACTAGTGTGTGTGCATCCACGTGTGCAGGGGCAGGCATGGTCAAGTGGAGGGGGGCCACTGGGCTTCTAGGCACCCAGTGTTCTCCCGCTCCTTGGCCGATTCCAGGCCGCAGCTGAAGTTGGGTGCAGGGCATGTGGACAGCATGCTGAGCCTGCTTGTCTATTTCAATCACCCAGATCAGGCAGTACATTCAATGTCATAGGTCCAGCCTTATATTTCTGCTGGATGTAAACATTTTACTTATAAACCATTATAATCATATGTGTCCAACATTGTATATGTTGACTGAAACACCATTGCATAATGCATCTCTGCACTGTAATCTCTAGGATAACCACACCAAAAAATTATACAAAGAAATGTAGTAAAAACACTATAGATATTAATAAAAAAGTTCAAACAACCAACAGGAAAGTCAGAAAGAGGAAATAGGAACAAAATTAGAACAAACATAAAACTGATATTAAAATGGCAGACAATGTATCAGTAAATATATTAAATATAAATGATTTAAATATACCAATGAAAAGACAATAGACTTTAAAAATGTGACCAGGGTGATGTCCTCTTGTGGGTTGATCCCTTTAGTATTACATAATGCCCTCCTTTGTCTCTTATTATAGACTTCATTTTAGTCTATTTTGTCTGATATAAGTATTGCCACCCAGCATTTTTCTCATTTCCATTTGTGTGAAATATCATTTTCTTTCCTTTACTTTCAGTGTCTGTGTATGCTATAGTAATCCTTAATGTGGGATGCATGTGTGTGTATGTATACTCTTGTATTTATGCTTTTTGGTATTCATTATGAAATGGATCTGTAAAAGCATAATTTTCATCAAATCTTGAAGATTTTTAAATTTTCTTTTTTTGTGTGTATATGTGTTTGCCCCTTTTCTAGGATCTAATCACACCTAAATAATACTGCTTGATATTGTCTCACAGGTCATTTGGATAGATTCTATTGCTGCAGCTTCAAATTTATCCATCTTTACATGATCTGTACTATCTAATTTGCTGTTAATTTCATCCAATGAAATTTTCATTTTAGTTATATTTTTTCAGCTCTAGAATTTCCATTTTTAAAATATATTACAATTATGTCACTATGTTCCTATTTTTCTTTTCATCTATTATATAAATGATGTATATTTTTGCTTTACATCATTATTACCCTTATTGACTACTTCTATTACCTCTTTCATTTCAAAGTTTTCTTTAGGCTATAGTTATATTTTCCTGCTATTTTACATGTCTGGTAAATTTTTATTACATGCTGGACTTTACAAGATTTATAGAGTTTTATTCTACATATGTACAGATTGATATTTAGCCATACACTTAAGGGACATGTACACATTTATCCCTAGAACTCTATTCCTTATTTTGTTGCATAGCTCCATCCTCTAGGGAACTCCAGCACACAAATTCTAGCTGACTTGACCTCTCCTTAATATTTCTTTCTCCTCATTTCAGCACGATAACAAGTTGCCTTTTAGGTCTCCACTCCCTGTGCCACAATCCAGTGTTCAAGAAGGAATGCTGGGAAATTTGTCTTTTCTCAGAGATTATCATACTATGTGTGCTCCCTGTTGTGCATTGGTCGAAAAGTTCTTTCCCTAATTTTGTCCAATTTTCTAGTTGTTTATGGGCACGAGGCTAAGTCTCAACCCTGTTACTTCCTTATGGCCATTATAGAGTTCTCTTTATAAGTATTTTAATAGAAAAGCAAGAGAGATTTTCATTATAGCAGTGATTCTTCAAGGCACATACCACATTACAGAAACAGAAATTTTTATAATGATACCATCTGATGTGAAGGATTTAGGAATAGAAATACTCAGGGCAGGTGCCTAGGTGGGAAATGGGTCAGAAAAACACAGGAAGATTGCGTGAATGCCCACTGAGTATAGTACTGGGACCTCAGGGCCTTGTCCATCACCACCCCACTTACCTTACTCTCAGATCACTACTGTATCTACTGTTTTCTTGATGCCAGGAAACTCCTGGATAGGGAAGCTACTTTTATCATTACTGATATGATTATTACATATCACAAAATATTGATCACTAGGGCAGAAAAATATTGACATCAAAGTTTAAATGATCATTATGTAGGCCTTTGTTGACATTTTGGAAGGAATAAGGAACCCTGGTAATATTTGCAACATTGATGGGCTTTCTGAGAATCCTATTTGCAAAGAGGCTGAGTTCAGGCTATCCACCCTTTCTCATCTTTTCCCTTTGCCTGCAGTTATGATGAGGTGCCTTTTCTTATGCATGACAATGACCTGAGACGAACAACCAATATCGAGGAGGTCATGCCAAATGCCTCCCTCAAACCTAGTTCCTTCTTCACTTGGGATTTCCTGTCGACTCTGAATGCAGGGAAATGGTTTGTACAATCACGGGTAAGGCACATTCCCCAGCTCAACAATCTGCCATGAATCCTTTTGTACAAGGTCAACTGCTGCTCCTGGAGATAAAAGCTCGAAGATAGTCAAGCATACACACAATTTCATTCCACTTTGGTAGCAGGACTATAGCATTGGCAGGAGGGCTTTTCCAGTAATTCAGTCAAACTAATTACTGCTTTCTACAGTCCTTGGAAATTGTGAAGACAAACTTTTAAACTTTCTATTGTCATTTAATTCCTTTTTATCCAAGCATTTCATAAATGTTTACAGTATGCCTCCTATGTACATTGCATTTTCCTGACCATTTTGAGTTGCTCAAAATCTTAAACGAGGTAGACTATGAAACATATTTTATTCATCCTATCTTCTTAATATTAAAAAAGATATTTATTGAGTACCTATTGGGTACCAGACACAAGGAGTACAATGGTGAGTAAACACACACTCAGGCTAAATGGAGTTCACAGGCTAGTTTATGGAACAGAAAATTACAATACATTATGATAATTACTAAACTAGAGTTCATTTCAGGTTGCTAATTTCAAGTTTATAGTTATTTGTTATAGCAGCCTTGGGAAACTAATACAGTTATCATAATGCATCTTTATATTATCTTCAGTTATTTATATACCTGAATAATTTGAACTTTTGTTTCATTCATAGGAATAACTCATGGCTAAATTTTTGAGTATTTTTAGAGTTTTTTATTGCCGTAATACTACAAGTAAATAACAAGTGTGACCTATATGGTGAAATACGATTGGGAATTAGACTGATTTATATAAGTAAGTTGAGTACAATTTTTAAGTATAATTGTGGCAATCCTCCATTGTCTATCATCTATCTATCATTTATCTAGCTATCTATCATCATCTATCTATATCAATAGAGAGCACTTTAATACCTCTTAAGGCTGTCGATTAGAATATTTTTTGACTAAAATTCACTTTAAAAGAATTAGTTTCAGATTTGCTAGAAGTTGACAAGGGATGATATATGTCCAGCATATTTTCAAGTTGTCTCCATTAAATAGTCTCGTGGAGCTGAATTATAATTAGAGTGCTGGCTGTCTAGATAATCTTAGAGTTGGGCGAATCATTGTTTTCAGTTAGAGAACATGATAGACTAAATCAGCAGTGTATAACCTGAAGTCAATACCAACAAAAGGTATGACCACAAGTTAAAGAACAAAAGCATTCAAAGGTGAATTTGGCATTTATTAGGAGAATCTTTCCCCATTGTTCTTTGATGACAGCTCTTCTGCTTCTGCAATTGTTTGCTCATTCCAAGGACCTTGGATCTGCTGTTGCCTTCTAGTGCTTCTCTGGAGAACCTAGGTTTATGATATCTAATGACTGTACCTTTCCAATTATTATTATTATTTTTGTTTTTTGTTTTTTTTATGTGGGTAGTTCCCTGGCAGGGAATCGAACCCAGGCCACAGCGTTGATAGCGCCGAAGCCTAGCCACTACACCACCAGGGAACTTCCTCCAATTATTATAGATAGGTGATGTTATTTTAGTTGGAACTGTGTATCCAAGGATTGATTATTTCTACTTTGACTGCTGTGCTAGAGTTCAGAGTGTCTGATATGGTCCTTCTAGTGATGTTGAAGGGCAGTCTTTCTTATGAGGTATTTTCAAGCCTGTCCCTGTTAATGTGAGTTATCTTGGTTTAGTCCTTTAAATAATAATATTTAGCTCAAAGAGTTTTTTATAAGTGACTGATATAAAGTTTGGGTGGAGATATTCCCAAAACATGAGGCTGCAAGTGCCTAGTTGATAGGGACATAGGACTTCCTGATGGGAAAGAACTCAGAGCATAAGAGAAAATGGGTAATCCTTGATGGCATGGAATTTCAAGGGTATTTGATAGTTTGTCTGATTTCAGTTTTTATATTTCATGTATTCTTCCCACTTTTCCCAAATATACTGTGTATAAGGATTGAAGATGTTTTAGTGAGGAGCAAAGTGTTACATAATTCAAAACAAATATCCTAGTAAGATATCTTCCCTGACACAGGTTAGCTAAGTTAGAATGGCATGGTAGAGAACACAAATATAATATATAATAGTTTTTAAAGCCATTTAAGTTACAGTTTCTATTTAATGGGGAAATACTTTACCCCATCCATAAAATAAACACACAATTACTAGTACAAATTCATTACCTACAGAAGGAAGAAGCTGTACAAAGTCTGTTTTGAGATCTTCAAAGGGTTTCTTTGGACAAGGTTCCAATTCATGCCTCACTTTTATAGTCTTTTAAGGATTGTATTGGTTTCAGATGAGGAAAGAACTGGTCACATCTTCTGATATCTTAGGAAAGTTGCTCCATTAGTGTTTTTTAATACTGTAATTTATACTTACTTTGATGAGTTGTGTCATGGAGGATTTTCAGAAGTATCTATTTGAGGTCAGTTGGTGCTACTGGGTGGCTACCATGAATCTGGCAACCTGATTAGTTCTAGTGTTCACATTTTGTGAATGAATGATGCAATTCTTGAACATCATTGATTGTTTTTCTTTTCTATAAGAGGCCCTGGTCTAAGGACTTCAGTGAGAGCACTCTGTTTAGTATGATAATCTGCTAAAGCATTTCCTTTACTGTCTCTTTTTAGTGTGTACCTGTACCTTTAGGACAACAATTTATTTGAGAAGCTTTAAGGCATAAGTAATTTGTATATTTGTTCATCTTTTTAATACAGATAACCAAAGAGGTTAAAAACCTTTTTTTCTCTATAGTACTCCAAGTTGTGAACTACTTCAAAAGCAAACAAGCAATAAGTGGATATAGTTACTCTTATTTTTGGCAATATCACATACCCTAGTGAGTGCCGTATTTTGGCCACTTGAACCAATTTGATAACTGGCAATGGACAGATTCTATAAGAGATTCCAGAAGAATTATTGCATAATCATCCTATTATATCATTTAAAAATAAAACCTATCAGTAAATAATATTAAATCAAGATTTGGTATAGGAGCATCCAAAAGAAATGTTCTAGGCATGGACAGTTCTCTGATTATAGAAATTATGAGATTCTCCTTCACTGGTAAGGAATATAGTTTCTGTATGAAGTGTGTTACATTGGTGAGTGGTCATATGAGAAAGAGAAATTAATTACATGGTAATTAATCAACTAACATAAAAGTATTGGGAATTTTAAGTTAATAACAGGGACCGTATTGAAAATTCTTAGGCTAATTTAGCCAGGACTCCAGGACTGCAATTTTTTTTTTTCTGAGGAAAGGTAAAAAGATTTGCTAGTGGATCAGGGGATAGATAGTTAATAAGCAGTGAGTCTTTGATGTGTGCAAAGTTTTTCAGTTAATACCCATATACCATGGCCTTTCCTTTTGTGTACTTTCAAAAACAAAGGTTTATGATGATCTGAAAGATCAGCAAACATGATTGTTGAAGAAATATTTTGAGATCCCTGAAGGTCTTTTGGTTTCTGTGTTTCATAAGAATGGTTCCAATATGTTTGATTACGTAAAATCTATTTCAAAAAACCTTGCTATCTATACTTTAGAAGACACAGTTAATCCCAGAAATCATCTAAATTGTCTTTAGTGGTTGGCATTGGATAATTTTGGATAATTTGTAATCTCTCATTAGATTATGTCCTTCCTTAGCCAATATATCATGGCCTAGATCAGGGGCTGGCAAATTTATGGCCTACTGTCCAAATCCATCCCACTGGCTGTTTTTATACAGCCTGTGAGCTAAGAATGGTTTTTACATTTTTAAATGGTGGGGGGGGGGAAGCAAAAGAATAATGTTTCATGATATGTAAAAATATATAAAATTCATATTCAGTCCATAAATAAAGTTTATTGGAACACAACCATTTTTACTCACTTACGAATTGTTTGTGGCTGTTTTTACAGTATAATAGCAGAGTTGAATAGTTGCAAGAGAAACTGCATGTCTCACAAAGTCAGAAATACTTAGTTCATGGCCCTTCACAAAATAAGTTAGATGAACCCTGGATAATGAACTGTTATTTGCTAGAAATAAAATTCTTTTTAGAAGTTTTGTGAATACAGTTATAGAATCAATCTTAGAATTTTAAGATGGATTGCTGCATATCCTTAAGATCTTGGCTTGGCTTGAGAAGAGTAGCATGCGCCTTCAGCAAATGCGTGAAGCATCTAGTTCCAGGTAAATTGTTGATGTTTTCCTAATGAAGGCAATAAATATTAGATATCTTCATCAGCTAGAACATAAAAAAAAAGGGAGAAATTGTACCAAAATCATGGGTTAGGAAGTACTAGAAAATGAGGTATGACTTTTTAGTTAATAACTTACAGACATTGGATGAATCTTTATCCTGCACCATTTCAATATGGGGGACAGTTTAAAGAAGGTAAAATAGACATATTGCTTGGACTAATGCAAGGGATAATTAATCCTTATTAAGTCTGTTGTAGTTGGCTTAGATCTTCCTTAACTTCAGCATTGAGAGGATTTTAGGCAACACTGTCAACAGAGTCAGTCAGAACTCTTAAGGGTTTGACTCCATTATTCTGCCTGTCTTCCTCTCAGAGATTCTGGAACCATGACCAATTGTTTGTTATATTTTGATTCAATATACTAATACCCATAGCTATAATTTGATAATGTGCTGTAAAATGTTCTGTGACTCTTGAAAATTTGTCTGTGGTACCTTTCTCCTGGTGGTGGTTCATGTAAAGCAGATTCCTAATCATGAAATTTATAGGAAGGTGTCATAGAGAAGGAGTCCCCTGACAGTGGCCTCAAAATAACAGTTATAGTTATGGAACATGGAAAAGGACTTAGGATTGTTAGAAATTCCCACTAATTCACTGGTGTTAGTATTCTGAGCAGTCTGACTTTCTAGGGTATTGGGATTAATAGTAAAGGTAGTGGCACCTGTATCAGGAAGAAACCATATTGTTCATTTGTATTTCCAGATATTTCTCTTCGAATTGTCCATTGAGTCATTTCCTTTAAGTGCATAGATGTTGAATAATTGTCCTATTTCTTAAACAGTATGATATATTAAACTATCCAATGGCCCTTCTACTTGTAATTTCTCTAAGCATGGGCACAGAGAACCAAGGAGTTTGTTGTCATTTCTATCCTGTTATTTCCTAGGGCTTTTTGAAATGTTCGACCACATGTTGGAGATAGTCTAAACTGGCATTGTCCCATTCCAGTTTATTTTTCTGACTAAGTCCTCTATTTTATATACAAAAAAGAGACTTGATTTACTTTAGCTGTTAGATATATCCCATAATACCACTCAGCTTATTGAAATCTGGTTTTAAACTCTCCTATTGGTTAATCTTTATTATTTTTGCTATTTAAAAATTTTTGTCCAATTTATCCTTAAAGGAAAGTCTTCACAAATGACCTCATATAGTGCATTTGCTATTCTTTTTGCCCATTCAGGGGCATTTAACATTTTGCACAGCTGAGTTATTTAAATCCTGTCTTGGTCTTTGGCATTCTGTTCTTTTGACAATGAAATGAATCAGTTGGTCTAAACTTGGTAGAGTCTAACAAAATCTCAAGACCTGAAGTAAGTTTCTATTTTCCTGAGGATGAAGAAAACCCTTCATTATAGACCTCAACTCAGATCTTACTATGTCCAGTTCAGCTTCCATGATCTACTTTCTGGTCTAGCAAGGGGATATTGTGCAATGTGATTGTTTCTTCCCTGAGAAAAAGGTGAGAAAGGACAGCTTGTTTCGCAAGTCAAGGGAAGCAGATGAAATAGAAAGAGTGAGAGTGAGAATGAAGTTAAAGTTATGTAGAGAGAAGAGAGATTACTTGACTCTTAAGGAAATGTGAGGTGGCTACTGCTTGCTTCACCCACAAATGGTTTACAGTTAGCAAATGATGATAAGAGTAGTCATCTATTACATTTAATATAGCTAATATATATATGTATGGACTGAGGTATAAGATGAAATGCTGTGTACTAAAGAAAAATTGACAGTTCCTACCACGAGCCAGTTATACTCCAAATTGAAGCAGTGGAGAGTGAAGGAACTAAGTGAATTGTGTACTTTTCTATGTCTTAGACATGCTCCTAGATCCTGTAATTATTTTGTCATATTTAATCTTCAAAATAATCTTGAGAAATACACAGATTATCCCTCCCCTTCCCCATTTTGTAGTTTGGGCAGTGAGGACTTTGAGAATTTAAATAATTTTTCCAAGATTACACAGAAAGAAGCATATGATGCCAGGATTTGAATCTAGTCTAAGACATATACAAATAACTAAATAAGGCAGAATAACCCATACAAGGACAGAGGCACAAAAATGGGTCATTGGAGTTTAACACCATCAAAGTCTCTTTACTTCAGGAATATTTAAAGAAGGCTTCATGAAGGAGGTAACATTTGAATTGGGCTTTGGAAATTGAGGATATGATTTCAACAGGTGGATATGGCAAAAAAAAAAAAGGCAAATGAGTGATAGAGCTGAGATTGAATCCAATTCATTCTGATGCTAAAGCCTATTTTCTTTGCATTACATAAAACTAGAACAGTGAGAGCAAACGTTGGAAGCCACTGCAACCAAAAGGGATTGTATTACCTTGATTTATAGAAAAAAGACTGAAAATGAAGGTCAAGACAGGAATGTCAAGGTCTTTCATTGCAAATGTAACAGGTTCTTTGATATATATGAAATCATTCAAATACCACAATTACCTATGGATATTACATTTGATTTCTCTCCTTGGCAACTCTTATCTCAGGACCAGTATTTCAGAGGACCCAGTGGGTTGAATGATAATGGAGCAACATGGAGGTAGGGCTGGGTGTGGGGCAGGAGGATTGAAAAATGCTTTAGATAGGAGAGTCAATGTATTCTCTGATGTATTTATTTTTAGTTCAAACCATTCTACAATATGAAACCCTTATCAGAGGCCGATAGAGAAAAAGCAAAACGTCAGATGATTCCAAAACTAAGTGATTTATTGGAACTTGCACAAAAGGAGAAAAAATTTGTGATATTTGATCTTAATACCCCTCCACCAAAACATCCTCTCAGGAACACATTTGTACACCATGTAGTAAGCGTGATCCTTGACTCTAAAATTGAACAACATCTGGTATGTCTACCTCAATATTTACAGTAAAGGTTGGGAGGTGGGTAGGGTGTCCCAGGGGTATAGCAACTGAACCCACCCTACCTTGTAGATCTTCTCCGAAATCCTTGAATAAATTTGCTCCCTATGCAAATGGAGATTATTGCTTATACAGCTACATGTGGCAATCTAGAGTGACTCACTTATATTTATCTCAGTGGGGAAAAATATTGAAGCTGTTTGCTATTCCAAACCAAATGAAATATCAGCACTCTGTTAAAAAGGAATGTGTGTAATGATTACACGATGTGACCTGTGCCATCACCAATGGAGAACTATTAGAAGGGGCCTGGGGAACACTAAGGCTTTAAGGACTTCGCTTCAATTACCAATGTAGAAAGGTTCTTTTTTGAGCAGAGATTTGTTCATTATGTTTTTCAGAAGCAACTCCCTGCATTGGGGTAGTCAGTCATTCTAAATCTCTTAAATTCTCAGAACATGGAAGAGTGCTATGAGTGAAACAAGTATGTGTCATTTTGCCAATGGAACTATTTCCAGGAGGAGTCATAATAGCATTCCCTGTTGGCAGGAAATGAACCTCCTCAAGATGATTTTTAGCATCAGCAACCAGAGGAGATGTTTATGATTCCCATCTTTCATCCACACCTACCAAGGTCTCATCCACTTTGACTAGTGTCAGGTTATCTGCACACAGTTTATCTGCACACAATGACCCATTGTGTACAGATGTTACCTGAGAAAACGCAGCTCCAGAACAACCCTGGTGAAAATCCATTGTAAGAATTCATTAGACAA